>JAJJWW010007473.1:600000-850000 GCA_023531295.1 Papaver armeniacum
ACAGAATTACCCTTAAACACCCGGTTCAACACCAAAGTAAAACTTCAACTGCATCCCAAAACCCTAGTCTACTCTGCCGTTAACAAAGAAAATTAAACTGCATGGCCAGATCCTCTGTCATTAACACAAATGCATGATACCTTATTTAAATCAAAACCATCTCTACTCTGACCATCTATAAAGATGCGTTTTATGAGTGGAGTTCATTAGATGAGGATTTATCGTTATCTGGTACCCTAATGTGATTGCAATTATTTGCAATGGGAATTATTGCAGCCAATCTGGCATCTGCTTGAGTGTGGGTTTTGTCTCGATATCCTACAGATGAGATATTAACCTATTAGATCAATCTCACATTTAAAAGCTGCTTTCTCAATTAATCCATGCAATTACCAATGATACGAATAAGTGGTTTCTTCAACAGTTACAGATTGATTGCACAAATTAACTCTAGGTTCCGTCTTTAAATTTGAATGGAAAAACAATGTCCAAGAATAAAACGCCTCGCCATTAATGGAAGTTCAAGTTTGTAAGGTTTATGGTTAGGAAATGAGTAAGCATCTTTAAAATTTCGTAAGGCGAGGATAATTCCGTCCGAGTTATACCAATATATAAAACCGGTTGTGAAAACTGAGTCAACAACGATTTTTGCACTCCTCGAATCTATTTTTGATCTCCCTCTAACAAAAATCTTTTGATTTTGATGGATGATAAAAATGTAATTGCATCTGTGTACAATATTTAGGATTCATATATGTGGGTTTTGATGGGAGTGCATCACATGTGACCCTGGTGATAGGATTGCTTGTGTATAGTTTCAATTTTAATTTTAATTTGGAACGGTGATTGTTTTTCTTTTTCATTGATTCACAGCTTAGTTTTGACTCGACGGTCGATACTGAGTTCCGTTTTTAACTCGGTTCAATCTGCTAACTCGTTTAAATCTAAGCCACACTGTTAAGGGGCTTAAATGTCTTTTCACTTGAGCTGATTTATGCCACCTATACAATAACGGCCGTTTGGAAAAGGTCAAGATATGGGCATTTAATAAATAATGAAAAAAACGTGGGCATTTTTTTAAATGCATTTCCCCACATGGGCATTTTATAAAAAACCCCTTCAGTTTATTATATCTTGGGTTTGAATAGAACTCAACTGAATGGATTTTATCATTTCTGGTGATTTATTTTTATTTTTGTTTCTTAAGTTTTATGATGCCACTTCTACTTTTTTTTTTTTGTCCCTAGGCTGCATCCAAACTTTGTTTGGCAATTACCGGTTCGAACTTATCGCAGCCCTTCTGCTTCTAGCCACAAACTGAGATTTCTACCGCACGCATCTCTAACCCATCTATTCTTTTTCTTTTAGGAAAGGAATTCCTTGTCGCTCTGACCGTATATATGCTAGTACTGTATTTTTAATATAACGAAGGTGAGCAGCAGCAAGGGAAATCGCAAGAACTCTTAATAGAGTTCGAGATCTCCCAGTGACAATGTCAATGGAATTCTTCCTATAGATGGGGTCGATTCCCACTGAGTGACGTTAGTATATATAGTTCAAAAGAGTTACGCGCTGGACATGTTCACGGCCGGGACAGGTCTAGTGGGGGTGGGTCTGCTCAGCGGCATCCAGCATGTATAAGTTGCGTTGTTTAGATTAGTGGGTCTTCCTAACGCATCTCTATCCCTAATCTTACCATATATATACTGCACCATTGCGGTGGTTAATGAGCAAACCAAACCCTATATTATTATCATAATAGATACAGAGAACGAGAGGTAGGATCGTACGTTCATATACATCTTTTTCCACCTGCACCATGAAAGAAGATGGCGGTTTTACCAGAAGATGTCTTAGTTGAAATCTTTCTAAGACTACCACCGAAATGAATCTACAAGTTTAAGTGTCTTTCAATTGTATGGTATTCTAGAATTTCTGACCCTAATTTCATGCACAACAAATTCAAAACCCTTTGTTAAAGGGAGAGCAAAAACGGATCCGAGGAGTGCAAAAATTCTAGTCAACTCAGGTGATTAGGTCGATTTTGTATATCTATATGAATCGGACAGAATTACCCTTAAACACCCGGTTCAACACCAAAGTAAAACTTCAACTGCATCCCAAAACCCTAGTCTACTCTGCCGTTAACAAAGAAAATTAAACTGCATCGCCAGATCCTCTGTCATTAACACAAATGCATGATACCTTATTTAAATCAAAACCATCTCTACTCTGACCATCTATAAAGATGCGTTTTATGAGTGGAGTTCATTAGATGAGGATTTATCGTTATCTGGTACCCTAATGTGATTGCAATTATTTGCAATGGGAATTATTGCAGCCAATCTGGCATCTGCTTGAGTGTGGGTTTTGTCTCGATATCCTACAGATGAGATATTAACCTATTAGATCAATCTCACATTTAAAAGCTGCTTTCTCAATTAATCCATGCAATTACCAATGATACGAATAAGTGGTTTCTTCAACAGTTACAGATTGATTGCACAAATTAACTCTAGGTTCCGTCTTTAAATTTGAATGGAAAAACAATGTCCAAGAATAAAACGCCTCGCCATTAATGGAAGTTCAAGTTTGTAAGGTTTATGGTTAGGAAATGAGTAAGCATCTTTAAAATTTCGTAAGGCGAGGATAATTCCGTCCGAGTTATACCAATATATAAAACCGGTTGTGAAAACTGAGTCAACAACGATTTTTGCACTCCTCGAATCTATTTTTGATCTCCCTCTAACAAAAATCAAATTCTACTAATAAATCATTTGATAACCAAACTTTGATTAAAAGCCGTGGCTTGATCGTGTAAGAACACGTCAAGATTCAATGATTGCTGAATGTTCTAAGAGTTAAGAAACTATGTTTAGCAGTTGTTTTATAGATACTGAGAATAATAGTTTACAACTACGTTATTTTATTTGCCAGGATCTCCCACCTGGCAGGATTAGTAATATAGTAGTCCTAATGTCCACATTGCACGGCAACAATTGAACGAACGTTCACGCAGACTGGCGACTACTTTTGGTTCAGTCTTGTGGACACTGGACAGTGCATAAAAGGATAAAACCCCTGGATAGTTTATAGAAGCGAGACAAATCAGGATTCAGTGAGTACGGGAAGTTCTTTTGAATTGGCGCTTCTTTATATATGAAAAACAAATTTAAAATAAAATCAAAGAACTACAAGTATGAAATGGTACACACTCTTTTAATTAGTCAAAAAATGAGCTTTTAGAAAGAAAAGAAAAAAAAAAGATAAATTTGATTGTTCTTTCTAAAAGCCTCAATTCAGTCTGTTTTTATTACAACGCAAAAGTTAAAAGGAAAAAAAAAAAAACTTCTCACAGGGATTAAACTTTTAATGGATAAGTGTGAAGTCACAAGAAAATGTTGCCTTATCTTCTTAGTTCATACTTAATCAGATTAAATTCTCATTTTGTTTCTGGCAGGGACGGTATTAGGGGGTGGCTTACCCAGGCTGAAGCCCACCCCAAAATTTCTAAAAAGATGTTTTGTTAGTGTAATTTTTAAGATTTGTAAAATTTAGCCCAGGTGTAAATTTTAATTAGCCCATTAATTGTTAAGATATGATTCTGCGTGGAAGAAATCAGAAGATTTTGGAACCCTGTCCCGCATGGATTAATTTTTGAATAGCATCTCAACCGTTCAAAATTTATAGGGAAAACAAGTATTCATGATGTTTTAAAATCGGTATTGAATGGGCTCACCTATTACGCGTGTCAGTTTGATAAAATAAAATCGCAGTGTCAAATGGAAGTGTCTTGTCCTTAACTAAGCAAGCGTTTGTCCACCTTTAAAAAAAAAAAAACAAGTGTTTTCAAAAATTCATTTTTCTTTGAAATTGACTACAATTTTATGTATATCTATGTATAATCTAAAAATGCACAGTATTCATGAGACAAAAATACAATATGTCATGACTTATTATGCGTATGTGACAAACTCCAAATATTTTTGCATCCCTATAATAACCTTTAAAACTAGAAAAAAATTAGCGGCCTTGCCGCTAAATAATCAATTATTATTTTCGATGCAAAAATTATTCCTCCCCCTAATATTAGTTACAAGGTGAAAAAATTGATTCAAAGCTTTATGCTCCAAGGAAAAGAGATCGTGTGGCATACCCATACTCAGCCTTTAAAGATATTCACAATTTAGCTTATCATTCTTTTGCAGTTGAGACAAATTAAGTTGAGAGTTCGAGGAAAAAAAAAAATTTAGCCCACCCAAACATAAATTCCTGGATCCGTCGCTGGTTTCTGGGTTAACTTTGGTCATGTATCTAGTTCAAGTATCATTGTCTATATTTCTATCCTAAATTTAATGCAGACTAGTATGGACCATGAATCATTTTCTGGACAAAATTTGATTACACGCAGTGGCCCCTTATACAGTCAATCGTTTTTGACTGATTGATGTTAAGCGACTGAGTTCAAGTGTTTTTTTGTCCAAGTGTTGTATATCTCTGTCCACCCTCTTGTCACGAAAATAAAAAACTATGTGCCGCAAGTTGATTAATTAATGTCACGGTAGATTTTCTGGTTTGTAATTCTCTTGGTTCGTGAAATCAATATTCAGGTCGCCGCTTCAGCACTTGCAGTAGATCACGGAAAAACAAGTCTAACGTGATGGATGAAAATGTTAATGTAAGTGCACCTTTATACAAGAAGATCGACTTGTGCGACAAAAGATCGTGTATGAACACTACTAACGCAGCTGCTATTTGCAAGAGGAATTATAATAAAGAATGCAAAGCATTCTATTCATAATCATTTGCAAGAATATAAGAGTAATAACTTAGACCATTGTTTTGTTCTACATGACAACCGAACAAGTGATGGTTCTATTCATAATCATTTGCAAGAATAGTTATTTTGACCATTGTTTTGTTCTACATGACAACCGGACAACCAAATGCATCGGCCAGCAAGACCTTACTTGCCTGGTGAGATTGTTTTCCAACTAAACAACCTAATCAGGACGACTTTACAACGACTAAACACGCTTAATTGCGCAACACCATAATTAACACGCATACGCTGCAACATATTGCAAACCTTTTACAAAACACATAATAATTCCCACCAAACTTCCGGTGGTCTAAAATTGTCAAGAATAGAAGATTCTTCTACAAAAGTTAGTCCCCACTGCAATCAGCATCCCAGCTTCAGTGGGAGGAGGAGAAAGAATATTCCGGAAAAATAATGCTTTTCTTTTCCATATTTTATTTTTCAGATCTCTCTGGCAGCAGCAGCAAGGTTCATATAATACTATTTCACAGATGAATATTCACGTTATTACAGCAAGAACACAAAGAGAACAATCACAGTTTGCGACATAGACTCGAGACTTCTTATGAGTCAGTCAGTCAATGTGGTTGTCTGGTTGAGTACAACAGTGTCTGAAAACTCTAGAAAGTTAACAGCTGGCAGGACCACTGTTTTGGGTGTATATTGATTGAAAGATATGTATTCGAATCGGTCGGTGCCGTATCTGATTTGGAAAAGATTCTACATTAAATCGGTTACGTTACATTTCTCTAATTTTTGATTGTAATCTGCTTTGAAACTGACGCTGCAATTTTCATTTAATAACCTGTCGGTTATAAGATCAGCTTGGACTCGGGCACGAAGACCGCAGTGACATATTCAATCTGTCATAAGCCTCACATAGCCAGTGGTTTTTCTCATCAAGGCAAGACTGCAAGCAAATTCTGCCGGAACAATCCCAACCGGTAAACAGATATCACGTATCGTATCGGTGGCCGGCTGGTGAGCATTTTTTTTTATCAGAACTGGTGAGCATTGGGTAGTCAAATTATTGTGATTTGCAAAGCCATGTGCACCAAAACATTGCGTCACAAGTGATCAAAATGGGCTTATAGGATATTCGGGGATCTTGGGACAAGTTGGGAGGACCTGTATTTTGTTTTGAGAATATGGTATGGTATATCCTGCAACTACGCCTACCAAGGAGCTACCCAGGATTCCTCCCATGATTGAACTAGAGTTATTAGATGATTGAACTAGAGCTAACTTTTTAGACATTTTAGGTAAGATGATTGAACTAGAGTTATTAGATGGTGAATTTGATCTGAGACAAAAAAAAAATTGAAGGTTCGCCGGAGAACAATAGTTAAGTAGCCTCATGATCTTTAAATTGCAGAAACTATGCACAAATTTGTAGAAAAGCAGTAAAATGTTAAAGACACAAATAAATGAAGAATATGAAATTTTTATTGATAATCTTAATTCGGAATACAAAAATCATACAATGTACATAATATCACTAAGCCTCGAGCAAATTTTGCCTTGACTCAAGTAGGTAAATATTTCTAAGCAACTGAATCTCTCAAAACAAGAACTTTCATTCATTTTCCAATCTTCATTGCTGTCTTGTTTTCGGATAGATCGAACCCACCATCATTGTCTCTCAACTCTCATTGACTCTCTCATCCATCTAGCAAGTCTGTATCCAAGAAAATGAACCTTGTAGGAAATCTGTGGGAATCATCGTTCATCTTGAAAAGTCAACAAATTCGCGCATTTCATAAGACTTTCCAAGATCTCAAGCATTTATCGGTTCATTGATTCCCACCACGATGAACCAATTACTCTTCCTTTGCAGGGGTTTTGCAGCAATCTTAGCTGCATAATTTGACAGTACATGCCACGGCTTGCGCCCAAAATTTTAGCCTTGCTTTTACTTCCTCCGGATGATCCCCTGAAGAACACAAGGCAAAAGAAGAAGATTAGACAAATGCCTTAGGAAAATTTAACAGCAAATTATAATCCAAATCACATGATATAGAGATCCTAGATTTTCAAAATGATTCATTATCTGCATATTCAGGTTGGTTCTAATCAAATTCTAAATGAAAATCAACAAAATATGAACTTTCCCGCGACTGATTTTACCCACATTTTTTATGCTTAAACAATTTCCATCCTAAAATCAACAAAATCACGTTTCAATTTCTAACAACCGATCTAAAGACTAATTCTACTTAGATTTATTCAGATCTAAAATACTGATTCTTCCTAAAATGTAGTACTCAATTTAAACAAATTTGACAAATTCAATTCAAAAACTCTTTAGAAATTCATTCACAGCATATTGCAATCAGAAAAATGAAATTCAAAATCTGAAATTATAATGATAACTTACCAGGACTAGAAATCTTCCAATTTGCAACAGGAGCAGAAGTAACAGACGGTGAAGGAGAATAAGATGATTCTGAGCCATTCATAGAACTAGTTCTAGCTGGAGATCCAGTAACAGAACCGCCACCATTATCATTCCCCTTACTATGTTCATCCATAAATCTCTGACTCATAGAATAACACAATTCCAAAGCAGGTAAAGTATTACAAAGTTCAGGAATCTCTTCATAACTAAAACCAAATCCAAGATCTACACATCCTTTCAATTCATCCAAATCTTCATCAGTTAAACTCATTGTCCTTGACACAAATCCACCACCTTCAGATGAATCCTCTTCATCTATATAACAACCTTCGAGGAATACTTGATTCTTCTTCTTCTTCTTTTTCAATACCCATGGATCAGCAGCAGCAGCAGAAGCAAATTCTGAGCAATTATAGCTGCTGATTTCTTCTGATGATTCATTCTCATATTCTTCACTAGGGTTTTGGTAATTCTCCATTTTGCTCATCTCTGAAGTTTTCTTAGTTTCTTTCTTTCTTTGTATTGCTTTGTTTATCTGTGAGGGTTTCTCTCTGTTGAAGTCTGCTTTTAAAGGGTTCAGAAAGCTCTCTATTGAATCCATGTAAGGATGGATGGATGGACTCTGAATGGATGGATGGATGTATGTATGTGGAAGAGGAGTATGATGACATGGATAAGTATTACACCAGCTGTGGAAATTGACAAAATGATGAACCAATCCACGTGGGAATCGCAATCAGTGGTTGTATTGGGCAATGGGACAATGGAAGTGGGACCCAATTGTGGGACCTGGAGTTTCGTGCCCACTTGGAAATTAGTTTTTGGGAGACGGATTTGGCTTTGTTGTGTTATGGTTATGTCATTGATGAACATGGGTGATAATTGAGGTCTGAGATTTTTACTTTTCACTGACATCATTTTTTTGGGGGGTTTTACCAAGCTTGGGAGATGGTTATATGATGTATTTACAAACGAAGGAATACTTGGTGTGTCATTACTACTTGGGGATGCTTTCAACTATGACCACAAAGTGCGATATTTGGTGAGTAATTATAATGGAAGGTGTAGAGGTAGAATTGTCTTCAAGCAAGGAAGAAGTTCAAGCACAAATGGAGAATACGCTTTGAAGAATTTGAGGACGAATTTGTTTAACGAAGGGTAGGATGATGTATTTTGGATGTCCCATATCGATATTGAAGCACCATTTATAGTCTATCCTATAATTACTTTGAATATTCCAAGTATGCCCTTGGTGCTAGTATAAATTAGAAGACATAAGGCTAAAGGAGGAGGTTTTTGAGTTTTAGAACATTTGTGTGAAGAATGAGAGGTTCTCTTCTTTCAAACCTAATTGCTATCTCTAGGGGGAGTTAGATCATCTAATTCTAGATTATCAACAAGATGCCTCTCATAATCTTATAGTTTCCAATTTAATTGGGTAGAAATTGTAAGTTATTTGAGAAGAATCTCCATTATTAGGTTCTTCCTTTATTCAAAGAGTAGAAGAAACTAAATTGGTTGATTATTTATCCATTTCCAAGTTATCAATTTGAATTTGTTTCAATTATAAGCTTCTGCTTCTCATCATTATATTACTGCTGGGAAATGTATATTCATCTTAATATATTCTTATACTCTATACTTAAGTCAAAGAGGAGTATATTAAATTTCGTCCCAATAAAAATAAATAGTTTTTGTAGGTTTTAAGGATGGTTTCATCCCGAATAAACCTGGCTGTAGTTCCTTTCCTGCTTAGCATTATCTGATGTAAATATGGATATTTAATTTTATTTAGGAGGGTGTACTTACTCGTACTTTAACGCTATGTCGAATTTTTTGTTAAATTGTGATTATTAACACGTAACAATTATATTGGATTACTACATAATTATGTCACAAAATGTTCTTACCTATTCGGCCAAATCCGATATCTTGTGATCAAACTATAAATGTTTATTGTTGTTTATTGGATCGATGAAAAATAAAATTTGATTGAGAAGAAAAATTAATGTTGCTTATCTCTTTCCTAAACAATTCCCTATTTTACCGTTGATAAACTAAATTGCAATTGCTTGTTATACTGAGAGCAATATCATCACGCTAAAACTTTCAATAAAAAGGAGCGGAGCGAAAAGTTAAGGAGCTGGTTATCGGACATAAAAATATCAAATGGGCTAGATACTCTGTGTATGTTTGGGAGTGGCGGGAACTATTCTTCGCAATCTTGGTAAAGGGGCGGCATGAATTGGTAGAGGGGCGGCAAGTGTGATAGCAATGTCCCTCCTATTGGTTAGGGGGTGTCCTATAGGGGGTGTAGATTGACTAGATTACCCTTTTCATCTTAAATCAACCAAAATCAAATCAATTTTTTTTAAAACCTAATGAATCAAAAAAAAAAAAAATCAAATCAATTTTTTTTTTTCATCTTCTTCTTCATCTTCTCTTCTCCTCTATCAACCGTAACCTCCATTAAAACGAAAATTTCATCGTCTTCGATTAATCTAAGCGATTTGAAAAATGTTTGGAAAAACCCAGCTAGGGTTTAGTTTATCGTGTTGGATTTAAGTTAATTTTGTATCAAAAATTAGGGTTTTGTATGAAAATTGAAATTGAAATTTCGGGTTTATGTGAGTTACGGTTGGTAATAACTCAACGAACCGTGAATCGGAGATTTTGAAGAACATACGGTTGGTAATAGTTCAATTACCAACCGTATGTTCTTAATTTGAGAATTTTGTTCGGGCTACGTTGGTAACTATTTTAGTTTACTAAAATCAGAATCGAGTTACGATTGGTAACTATTTTAGTTTACCAACCGAATCGAGTTACGCTTGGTAACTATTTTAGTTTACCAACCGTGAATCGAGTTACTGATTGGTTTCGAAGCATTTAATTACCAACCGTGAATCGAAGTTACGGTTGGTATCGAGCATTTAGTTACCAACCGAATCGGTTTTACGATCGGTTTTCTTCAAATTTAACCAGTTATTTTGGTATTCGATAACTTACGAATCAGTAACTAAGAGTTACTATTGGTACCAAGCAAAATTGCAACCGTAAGTTCTTCCGAAAATTCAAAAGTTTTGATTTTGTTATGTACTTTAGATAATTTTGAGCGAGAAAAAGCTAATGGGAACTAATTTAGAAGATACTTGTCACCTGAATCACTCATTTTGGTTGAGTGAATCAAAATCTAGTGGTTTCACAAATATCACATAAGTTTTCTTTTTCTTCTCCTCTAATTTTTTTTTTTTTTTATAACTCTAAAAATCGATGTTAGAGTTATAATAAGTGAAAATTAATTATCAACACTAATATTAATTATCATTACTAATCTTGATTATTAACAATAAGGGCTAATTAGTCATTTCCAGATTTTTATTGATAAGGGGCACTTGAATTTACTTGTAATGACCTTTTTTGTCTTATTAGATTGCCGCCCCTCTACCGATTCATGCCGCCCCTTTACCAAGCTTGTGACCCAAAATTCTAGCTAATTTATGGGTTTCAGCTCTTGTTTGTTGTTTAGGATTTGGGTGTTTTTTTTTTTCCTGTTGGGAGATTGCTTCATTGGTTTTACTCTACGAGTCGTTGGACTTTGTAGTGCCGTTCCTATGTTGTATAAGTCCTTGGAATTTTACACAGTAGGTAGCTAGAGCGGCTAGCCTTGAGAAGAAAAGAAAAAAAACACTCTTGCGGACGAGAAAATCAAACCAATTTTGTCAAAACAAAAAAGAACCCAAGAAAGTAAATAAACCTGGCATTTTTAGGGGCGATCCCAAAAGAATTAGGGGCGACACTAAAAGACAAAAAAAGGTCACCCAAACGTAAATCTAAGGTACCCCTTATCTTCGATTTTTCGAAATGGCCAATATGCCCTTATATAATCGGGAGCCTACACCATAATCGGTAGGTTAAAGGTGACTTGGTAGGTTAAATTGAAACTATACCTACCGATTATTATGTAGATACTTCGGCTAATAATCCTTTTTATAATCGGTAGCTTATCCAACTTGTAAGACTTCCGATTATGCGAGCCCCATATTCAACCTTGGCCAAATTCCATAGGTTTTGAGGGGTGCGAGCCAACCATAACCACTTGGCTTGAGTGTGGATGTAGCCATAATCGGAAGCCTAATAGGATACATACACTACCGATTATAAGTTGCCCCAAAATGAGTTTTTTCTAAAATCCTTCACGTAATGAATTTTGAAATCTACCATAATCGGTAGAGTATATATAATTATATGACCCACCGATTATATGATGAGCCCCAGATCCAACCTTTGCCATATTTCATAGGTTTTGAGTGTACACAGCCAGCCATAACCACTTGGTTCGTGTTTTGGATGCAGCGTTAATCGGGAGTTAAATATATTACCAAACCATCCGATTATGGGTTTCCCCAAAATGAGTTTTTTTCTAAAATCCTTTATGTAAGGGAATTGAAATATACCATAATCGGTAGAGTTAACAACTTAACAACCTACCGATTATAAGGAGCCCCAGATCAAACCCTTGCCAAATTACATAGGTTTTGAGTGTACAGAGCTAGGCATAACCATGTGGTTCGTGATTTGGATGTAGCCATAATCGTAAGACAAATAGGTTCCACAACCTACCGATTATAGGTTGCCCCAAAATGAGTTTTTTCTAAAATCCTACCGATTATAGGTTACCCCAAATTTTGTTTTTGCAGAAATCTCAATTTTTTCGAATTTGAGAACTATATTAATCGGTAGTTAATAAGACTTCCGATTATACAGTTGCCCCAAATTTTGTTTTTGCAGAAATGTCATTTTTTCGAATTTGGAAACTAGAATAATCGGTAGTTAATATGACTTTCGATTTAAAGTTCCCCCAAATTTCTTCCTTGACGAAATCACCAATTTTGGGAATTTAGGAGCTACTATAATCGGTAGTCTAGTGAGGTTCTTGTTCCTTCCGATTGTTATAGAAGCAAGATACGCGTTTGGCACAAAATCGATATTAATCGATAGTATAATATAATTACTAAGCTCCAATTTCTTTATAATAATCGGGCACAAAATAATTTCCGATTATGTAAGGCCATTATTCTCCGCGTTTTGAACATCCCTTAGCGGTGTATATGGCTTGGGAATAAAAAAAGTCGTCCCTAATTTTTTTGGGATCGCCCCTAAAAATGCCAGCTAAATAAATGATGAATGGGGTATTTTGGTCATCTAAGATACGTCACACCGAACAACCAATGAGTGGTTTTTGTTACACAAAGCCCCATGATAGTGCAAGTGGAGCACACGATTATTCAATTCCTTTCCCAATCATACAGTGCTGCATGCCCTTCTGAACACACAAATTATACACATGGGCCCCACACTTAATTCACCTTGGGACACTCATCACGTGCATCATCTCAGTGCTTACTCCTCTTGGACTGTAGGATGACACGTATTTCCACAACTTCTATATGCTATTGCTACCTCGACCAAGTCCAAACGGACAATAATTTGATACCGGTTTGGATCCGGTCATGGTAAGTTTTCAGTTCTACGGCGACCTGCATGCATGGTTGCATGCTGCATGTTGAATGGCTAGAGAATGTGGTAACCCCATACAATAGTTTTGCCATTGCCAAACCAAAGAGGAAAACAAGAGACAAAAAGGTAAATTATAAGATACCTGCAGTTGGCAAATGGAAACAATTGATCAGAAAGAATATTCGAGTCAAATATCGAATCAATAGGTTTCCCATTATCTTTTTAAGTTCAACATCGGAGATTTGATCCTACCAAAGGTCCTTATATATTGGCTCATAAAAGGAAAAAGTTCCTTAGAATCTTTTTTTTTTTTTGCTAGAAAAATTAACTTCATTGATACAGAAAGAATTACAATTGTTCAGTGAGAAAGTTTGGCTTGATACCAAACCATTCACCATTGATCCTAGAAGTTCTACAGTATTTGGCTGCCACATCAGCCAACTGTGTGAAACTTCTATTTAAAAATTCAAATCTGATAAAACCAAAGGAATCCATAAGGATTCCTTTGAATCTAAGTCTGCCTTTTAAGGATTCTAGTCTATTCTTACTATCTACTTACATTATTACGAAAAGCGCACACCATGCTAAGAGAATCAGGTTATAAGTATGCATCCGACTTGGTTTGCAAATATTTCAAATCTTACCAAATTTTCACTTATGTAATGAAACCAGAAAATTGTTACAAGGTTATATTCTAAGTAGTGAGTGTAATGTTGATATCTAAATGTTTGGGTGGGTGAAATGGTGATCAATAGATTTTACTCGAAGGTGAATTTAGTATTGTTGACATTTGGTATTACATTCCATCTAATTAAGGGGTTGGTAACCAAAAGGGAAACATTAGCATTATAAAATGGCTAATAATGTTACTGTTAGTATAAGTATTTCTCACCTCATATAATACTATACTAAGATTTGCTGTTACATTTGATTTTATAATCATGTCTTATTAATATAAAAATATGAATTATTGAAGTCTTAATTTGATTTGGTATAAAAATGAATCTATAGCCTACTCAGCCGGTCTATGTTGATTTATTTAAGAAAAAGAACAAAAATATCTAGACTATTTTAACAACTCCGGCCCGTCTAGGATGCTTTATCATCAAGAGGAGAAAAATACTTCACTCTTCAGCTATGTCAAATTTTCAGCAATGTTAAATTTGTGAAAATTTGTGAAAATTCACACAAGTTCGTATTACTGCATTAAAAAGCTCAAAACGTCCTATATATATCGGAATCGGAATAGACATATTTTGTTAAACAAAAATTTTATGCTTCTGCATTCTTCTAAAAATTATTTCTACTTCAAAAGCGTTTCTACAAGTGTAACCAACTGTTGGCAAGAAAAACGAGGGTAGTGTTTTTCTCCAAAAACAAAAAACGGCCAATCTTTTTCCCTCAAGCTTGACGAGAAAATTTGGCAATTAGTTTGGATTTCAAGCCGTCTTTTTGACAGTGTTTTCATCTAACTCATGACTTCCATGTCTATGGCGAGGTTAGGTTGATGACTTCCATGTCTCTTGCAATGTTTGGTTGTTGAAATTGGTTGGCCTTTTAAATTTAGAAATGATTTCCATCAAGGGTTTGTTTGTGTGGTCCAAAAGTCCAACAAAACCACAACAAACATAAGAATACTTAACCACAAAATCTATTGTATTTATCTTTTTTGGTGTCAAAAATATGGTTTATGTACTTAAGAATGACGGACCATTCTTGCTTTGGGCTTTAAAGGGATAGCCTTCCCGGTCCACAAGCCAAAAAATATGCCTTCCCGGTCCACAAGCCAAAAAAAAATAAAAATCTGCTCGACCAAGGCTTCCAGCCCGGGCGTTAAAAGGAAATTTATCCTTCCTAGGTCCGTCCCCGTGTAGTAGGCATGCATGAAACTTTATTTAGACCACTTGATATCGATCTTGGCTCACTTTTGAAACTTCTTCCTTAATTTCGTGGACAAGAAAACATTTGGTTAGGTGACAAATAATCATTAACTACATATACTTTATTTTATGTAAACAATAACAATAACAATATTACGAACTTTTACTACCTAAACCATTGATTATATGGAAAAATATTCATCATTTTGAGAAATCTAGTGGATATACTGTGATTATTCCGTCTCATCAATGACACAAATCGGATAAGATCTGATTGAATCGATATCCATACATAAAACACGGAAATTAACCATTTTTGTTTTGTTCTATTTGTGAATGAAATGGGAGTGATGAAGAATTTTACGTTTTAGTTTCACTCTATATACGCAGAATGTAACTGGTGACGGAATTATCTGATCGAAATATTATGCTTAAGGGGTCGATAAATGTATAAGAAAGAATGTTGGAGTTGAGGAATTCGCAGAAGAAATGGCAGAATAAAATAATTTTAAAATTGGGAAGCTTCAGGTATAGGCCCATACTTACCCTTAGTCAGTTTTGTCTATCATGGCTCCGCCCCTGACTCCACAAAGCATGTCGTCTGTGGATCCACCCCAGCCATGGATTCCCTTGGTAGCGCCCAAAAGGAAGTGTTTAAGGTCATGGACTTCAACACTGCTTTTAACCTGTGACCATATGTGATGATGGATTAAAGAGGAGCGTAATCTATGAAGATGTGTTTGCCACATAAAAATTTCAAATGTTTCCCTCCACATGATGAGAAAAGTCATAATTTGAAAATTCAAAATTGAGCAAGTGTGCAATTCTTTCGACCCACTTCCACTTAAACCCTTTCAAGTGGGTCTATAAAGTTCCATTACGTGAGAATATTTTTACCTTAAAGCAATTGAGTTTACTTTAGTGGGAATATTTCCTTTTCTATCTTGGTCGATGTACTTTCTCGCGAACCTTTGGCTCAACGGACCATTTGTGCTACAAGCATTGATCCAATACTCTAAAGACCAGGGACGTACTTAGGGGTCAGAAAAATATATTTAAACCCGGATTTGAAGCTCTGGTCAAGCTTAATACTCCCTCCATTTCTAGAAATTTGGGCAGTTCTTAGCGAAAATTTGCTTTAGGCTTGTGGACCAGGAGGG
Source organism: Papaver armeniacum (assembly GCA_023531295.1). Lineage (NCBI taxonomy): Eukaryota > Viridiplantae > Streptophyta > Magnoliopsida > Ranunculales > Papaveraceae > Papaver > Papaver armeniacum. The sequence continues at coordinate 615,781 of JAJJWW010007473.1, forward strand.
ACAAGCAAACTAAACAAGCTAATTAGCCTTCTTATAGATTCGTCCCTGATTGAGGTCTTTAGATGCAAATTTTCGATGTTTTCTTTTTCTTTTTTGAATGGAAAATACCCTCACCCCGATGCTCAAGGTCGCTGATATTATTACCCAACGACTTTATCATTGTACTTACACAGTGACATCTGCCGTAAATTTTCGATGTTGACACCTATTTACAAGTAGTTACGTTTTTTTTTTTTTTTTTTTTATCTTTTTTGCATCAAGAAATTATGAAGTAGCTTCTAAAATGGTATTTAAACCGATTATTGATTTTGCGTCTAGAAGCCAAAAAGTTACTTATTAAGTTGAATTTAAATAGGTTATTGGTTTTCTTGACTACACGGAGAGCATAGAACATGAAGAATATACTCCCACCGCACCTTCAATAAAATATGGATTTTTCCACGTCAAGTATGAGTCAGATTATTCTGACTTGGCAATCCCAATTACTTGGTATATAGATAGAATGATGCTAAAATTGAGCTCCTACGTTTGCGTAGATGGGGTTGGGGTCGGGGTCAACATTTGATGACTCGTTATGTTCCGATTGCAACCACATAATCTATCTCTCTTTACAGAATTATTATTAGTACTGCTGTTATTGGAAACTTCAATAATTGACAACATTTATATTATACTAATCCATCGGTTCCAACCCGATAAGCACCAATCTATAGTACTCCTATATATTAAAATAAAATAAAAAGGCTCAGACGCTTGATTTCTGCTGTAATTTTGAGGCGCCAGCCGAGCCTCTCTAAAAAGCTCATTTAGCAAGTAGTCTTTGTAACTACTTTACGTATTACTTTTGTATACAAAGGACAAATCATAGTGCCTAAAAAGCATAGAATATAATTATCGTCTCTATTATACCGTTATACTAGTATCTTTCTAATGCTTTACAAACCAAAAAGAATGTATATTTGAATGCAGAGAAAGTGTAATTTACGGCTTTAGCATTTTCGGGATATAGTTGTTGCCAGCGGGCAAGCAATCGTCCAATCACCATATAAAATGCTATTTATCAGTGGTTTTTGCATTGCCACGTAAAAGTTTGAGTGAGCTTGGCAAGCTTCCTGGAGAATTCGCAGCGACACATATGCAGCCTGGCTACTATTTCTTGGCAAATTCCCTATTTTAGTCAGTTTGGCCGCTGAACAAACTTTGGTTGTCTTGCCACTTCCGGCAGTTTATCTACACACTTTAGAGTTTCGTGTTCATATCAAACTTTACAAATATTCCACTTTGTCTTTTGCCCAATCAGAAAAAACAAAAAAAAAACCTAACTCGAGAATTCTAAGCCAGCCAAGCAAGCCTAGCTGTCGAAACTCCAATGGGACTCCTCAAACCTTTTAATTACAACCGACCGACCCTACCAGAAAATACATTTCATGGATGCATGCATGGCATGCCATGGATAATCGGATGTGGACAATGTCAACATATGCATGATACACGGGAGTAGAAGAAGGGGGATGTGGGACCCAAAGTGGGGCCCACTGAACTGAACAAGTGTGAAGAGAGAAGACAATCACGGATCACCTAACCACGTGAGTGGTCGTTTAGATTATTTAAAGTGGTGGAAGTAAATAATGAATTTTGTCTCTAAATCTCATCCACTTTCTCTTAACACGTCGACGGGGAAGACCAATCATTTGCTGTGTTTTCACCTTTTTGTATAATACCGTCTGTAGTTAGATTGTTCACACGAATTATTGTTTTTGCTTTTTGATAGCATAGTTCACAAGTTTTTTTTTTTTTTTTTTTTTGTGTGTGTGGAAGAGTTACGTGGTCGATAATTGGCAAGTTTGTTTTTCTCATTTTTTTTCTTTTTTAGATAAGACTTAGTATTTATTTTGATCGATAAAGAAACGTATTGATTATTAAAAAAATAAGATATAAAAGATTATATCACCCTTGCCAAAGTACAAGAAAAAAAAATACTCAAAATAAGCTCATAGCACTAAGAAATATCAAAATAGATAAGACTTCATTAAAACACTAAATGGAGTCCGGGGCCTGAAATCATCACGAGGAGAGCCATCTAATATCGGGGAGGTGTAGTCTCTCCTCATAATATTAGATTTATCTATTAACAGTTTATGATTTATGCATGAAAAATGAGTTACATTCCAATCCAAAATACCATGAAAATGTTTTTTTTTTTTTTTGGCTAATGTGTGTGCTTCTTCATTACCAATTCTGGAACAAAATGAAATCCAAGAAAGTTTTCACACCGTTTTACTCTTATGTCCGCTTCCTCTAAAATAGCTTTGCAGCTCTAAGAGATGGCTACTGGATTGCCACTAAGGTTTTTAATTAAGCTTTCGCAGTTACTTTCAATATTGAAGTATGGGCCGAACCCTGGAGTATTCAAGTCTTTTAGAGCACTCGACAAATCTCTAGAACAACGAACAAGTAAGGTTACGTTGCAAAACTATGGACATGAAATACGATGAGGGGAGTCCGGTGCAATGTTTAGAAAAACAAATGTAGACAACAATGGAGGAACTAAGATTACATCCACAGGAGCCGGGGCTTAACAACTTGACAAGTTAGCAAGGTTTAATTATTTTTGAACCGTGTTTTGGGACATACCCAAAACTTTTACCTCTCGTGCAATAGTAATAGGACATAGCCCCATATTCAATAATTTTTCATAAGGGAAATAATTTCCCTATTTGATTAGTGTTGATATCAGTGATTAATGGTTAATGATTAGTATTTATTATTGGATTATCTTTGTTTCAATTGTTTCTGGTTGAGAAAAACTATGACAATTCAATGACTTGATTTGTATTTATTGTTTTTGCTTAACAAAAATACGGGATCAGTTGTTTAGTCCATTTTGATTCCAGATGAGAAAAATCAAGTTAGTTCTGATCTTAGTTTAGGCTAATCAAATGTAGGATTCTAGTTATTCAAGTCTAATTGAAGTCCTTGACAAGAAAAACAAGTTAACTAACCTATTGTTTGTCTTCTCTAAAGGAAGGTCTAAGTTATATATTTTATGAATAATTAGAACATGATAAGATAAATTGAGTTAATTCCGATCATTATTTATGTCTTATTGAAATAAGAGATTGTACATACACAATCAGTTCAGTTAAGAGGTAAGTTATTTTAGTTGATTTATCGAACTAAGGGAAAATTACTTCGGGCAATTGTTTCCTTGATAACATACTAAAACAACAACATTACTTTTGTAGTTTCGGTTTTAGTATTGGTTATCTAGAATGGTATGTGAAACCTTCCTGCTTAACTCTCATAGGTTGACAAGTCTTATGGATTTGTAAGATCCTTTTTTTCGCTCTTTAGTTTTTTCGTTTCTTTGTCATCTTTGTGACAAAAAGAGGGAGAAATATATGGAGTAAACATGTGATTTATAATCACTAGGAAAGGATATATGAGCTTAAAACGTTATATCTAACGAAAGAGTAAAGCATAGACTAAGGTGGAGAAACATATCATCTTGTTGTGTAGTATTTCATACTTGAAAAGGGGAATAACAAAGATGTTCGAATTGAATATTTACCTACATTTTCTTTAGAGGGAGTAAAGCTTTTGTTATTCAAATGTCAATAGAGGCATTATTTTTGAATATATGTAGGATATTGTGTTGTTGAAACTAGGAATCAAGCGTATGAAGAATTAGTTATTTTGTAATTCGTTTATCTCCATATTTAATAGAGTTTTGTCACTAAAATTGAAAAAGGGGGAGATTGTTCACTAGTACAAAAATGGGCTTAGATGACAGTTCAAAACTGTCACCGTAATATTTATATGACAGTTCTCAAAAATATTTGCACTGTCACCAAAGCCACATTAAAAAGGTCTTTAAGAAACTCAAGTATGATTCATAGGTGTAAGGTAAATGTGAGTTCCTTCCAAAAACTTGTCATTGTTGAAGACTTACGGTAACATTTTATTAGTAAACTGTCATCAGAAAATCAATTTCCTGCACTAAGGTAACAGTTTCAACATGAACCTATCATTGTTGACTAGTTACGGAAACATCTTTTATGTAAAACTGTCGTCGAAAACTTAATTTCTTGCACTAAGGTAACATTTTTTTCATGAACCTGTCGTCGTAGGTAATTTTTTTGGAGATAAAACTGCCGCTGTAAATGCTTAAAATATCATTATTAGATCCTAATTTGATGTGAGTTCATGTTAATCGGTAACATGCTAAGTGAGATAATTAATATCAAAATAACAAAAATTGTAGAAAGATTTTGAAGTTTTCAAATTGAGTGAACTTGAATTTCCGAACTAAATAAGTTGAACACAATAATGTATGATATAGTTTAAGTAATTCAATATAATTCATCGAAAAGTATTCTTAGTAAAAAGAAATTAACAATGAAATTGGAAAGCAAGTCCATTTTTCGTAAATCTGCTTTGTTGATGCTTCAAACCCAAATCTGAACCCACACAGCGGCATATTCATGTCAGCTTAAACCGAAATCTGGACCAACACAATCATGCTACCAACTCTTGAGGTTTGTTATCCATGACCTCTTCTTTATATCACTCGGACTTCCTATGCAAAATGAATACAAACTAATTACCCATACTTACATTTCTAAAGCAACCACACACAAGCTCATCTATTAAAAGAACGTCGAATAGCATTAAACAGTGCTAGAAGGAAAAGATTGCAGTAAACAAGAAAATTAAAAACTTAAAATTACTAATAGACAACTTGTACCTTTCCCCATACTCCTAACCATAATAACTTAAATTATTATGAGAATTGACAATTTTAATACTTCATATCCCAGAATATAAACAAAACCCATAGTTTTTCAATATTACTATTTCAGAGACATAAGCATTCTTGTGGAACTAATAGCTGTAAGGATCACATTTCAAAATTCCGAATAACCCATTTATGATTCTAGTTTTGTAGTTAAAGGGCTTGAAATTTATATTAACCTATATATTTCCAATATTGTAGTCTTTAGAGCTGCATGATTTGGTTTTCAATTGGACAAAGTAGTGCTGATAAGAATAAGGTAAACATCATATAAATAGAATCCTCATACTGAATTCCTCAGTCAGAAATTACCGTTGGGATAGATGTATGTTGTCTGGTGATTTTTAGGCTTATATTTAACAAGTAAAAAAAATGTAATAACAAAAACAGTTGAAAATGCCACATACCTTAAGTGAATTTTTCACTCTGTCAATCTCTTTTATACACCGATTAAACTGTTAGAAGTCTCATTCTCGGTAACATAATACGCTGCCGACCTAAATTGAGTTTCATATTAACAAACCATAATGTGAAGTAACATGCCGTAGGCTTGTCAAGAAGTAACAAATCAGAATTTATAAAGATCACACACGTAAGAGCCTGCAAAAGGTTTTTATCGCCTTTCACTGCATTTCCTAGAGTAAAACTAAGTCTCTGTAAATCATTAAATGTCAACAGGTAACTAATCATAAATGAGCAGCTCTGAGATAGCTATCTCTAGCTAAAGACGCACAAGTGTTTTTACGGTTTATACATTTGAGATATGACAATACATCGATGTCTTAGTTTCGCGTTGTATGACACTTTTTTGAAGCATCGTTGTATGATACTTTGATAAAATGTTTCTATAAGACTTGACACGGGGGTAGATGAGTAATGAAAAATGAGAAAAAATCTATACAGGACTTTTGATGGGCCCAGATAGTTCTCATTGTTTCAAAGGCTAAAAATATTACTTGGAAAGAGAAAAAAACTTGACTTCCCATTAAACTATCGAAGGTCTGAGGAACATTCTAAGGCTACCAATAGCACGGAAGTTTGATAACTGACCGTAAAAATAAAAAGCTTTTCCATTATTGAAAGTGCATCAATGAACTCAATCCTTTTATATACTTGTTCAAGCTTTTGTGAAACAACTTCTTTTTCCAGGAACTCATCAGGGTCATATTGCTCTTTTCTTTTGCAGTCTCGAACTCCAGATCTCTCTTCAAGAAAAAAATTGAACCATCATCCTTTAATCATAGTTGTAAAGAAATGCAAACACAATAGTAGTAGCAATAACCAACTGAGTAAGATCCAAAATAAAATAAACTAATCGATCATACTAAAAGACAAATTTAAGTTACTAGTGAACCTGAATTGGACGAGCTTGGAAGTTTGAATTCAAAAATCTCCTCCACTATGATGCGACTTTGCTGCTCATCTATACAGTATTCTAAAACTTGCTATCAGGGCTATCCGAAACAAGAGACATGAAGTAGTTTTAGGAGGACATAAGAAATAAGCTTGTAAAACAAAAGTAATGAAAGGAATAACAGTTATTGTTCAAAAGTGAAACGAAAATAGGAACAACGCGCAAAAGAAATTTTTTTTTCCTGAATAACACCGCAACCATAAGGATATGTAAATGGTGTCGCACCTTGATTACGAACCGTAAATTAAGAATCCAATTTTCCTCTGTTGAAACACAGTGGATATATTTTTGTATCACCATTCTGATCACCCCACACATCTCAAATATTTAGCAAAGTTATTTGGAGTGGAGAAGGGGATTGAACATAATTTATGGACGGACAACTAAACAAAAGTGGAACAAGGCAAGAAATTTTTTACCGAATTATGAGGAATCAAATACAAAGGCTAACCCGGTAAATGATAAGCTTGAATTCCTACAATATCAAATAAAAAAACTCCACATTTATCTTTAATTTCTATTCAAAAATAAGGCTTCATACAAAATAAAAATAGATATGGAAAACGATCCTAAACAGAAAAAGTAAGATAAACCCAAATCATAAATTAGGGATTTCACCAAAAAATAATTAACACTTACATATTTAATACACATTACATGCTTTAAAATATTTACCACCAACATCAAGAACCTAATCGCAACTCATGACCAGAATTTTTCCTTAGAGAAGAATCGAGAGATATAGAGATGGATAAAATTCATGTGGTTATCCAATGAAGATCGAAAGGGAGCTTGATTTCTGCACACAAGATCAAAGTGGAAAATTTTCAGAGCAAGAGAGGTAGATATGAGTGTTCGTGAGATAAAGATTGAAGAAAAAGATGAAATCCTAGATTGAGGTAACAAAGGAGATTCCCGATTTGTAAGAAAAAATCGTGGGAAGATAGAAATGAGATCTTCCTGAAGAGGGATATGGATCGTTGAGAGAGATGGTGATGGTAATGGGAAATTGAGTTTCACTTCTTTCGATTTATCTATCTATGGAGTTTTTGACAAAAATGAGAGGCGAATGGGGCGAGAGACACCCAGTAACTAAACAGACCCACTACTACTAGCAGATAATTAGGGAGGCAAACTAACAACATCGTGTGTTTGAGAATGCTCTATGGGGGAGATATGCATAGTAGTAGTTCTTAAAAGAACTGTTATGTATATGTTTATACTTCGGTAACAGTTTTCATATGGAACAACTACAATAGCCTAAGAATAGTGACAGTTTTAAACTGTTACTATATATCATTGTATAATTTCAGTTTTCTTCTAAAACTGTCGTCGTATAATTATTTGAGCAGTTAAAAAACGCCACTCAGTTTCAACACTATTGGTATCGATTTTGTAAGAAAGCGTCACCTATGTCTTTGACTTTTTCTTTTGCAACAATTCAATTTTGAATTGTCATGGTTTTTAATATTGAACTGTCACCAAAGCCCATATTTGTACTAGTGGTTAGAGCATAGCTCGGTTGAAGCCACCAAGCGTTGGTTTGTCCAGTTTGGTTGTCATATTTTAGTATCAAAACTCATCTAGAGTCGCTTGATTAATTACTAGAGTCAACTTCGTTTAGGTTTGACTAGAAAGTCTAGGAATGTTGAGACTTACAAGTATTACTCTGAAGACCTGAAGAATGTGAAGAAGTAACGACTGCAACAAAGACACCATCTTTCCACTTGAGGTTAATAATACTAACTTGACTTGTTTCCATTCCTAACGTATCTTTCAAGTCGTTTTATATTTAAAACATAACATGCGAAGCTATATTTATGACACATTAGTGATTAGACTTGGTCGAAGCATTATGATCAAAGTATCAAGGAATTATATAGAATTCCGAAGTATAACGCTTATCTTTTGAACTTCGTAAATACGACATCAACATAATCTATATATTTAGTTGCTTGAGTATGTGTGGGATATAGGTGTGATTTCATCTTAGGAAACTATGCATTGTAACATTGGTTTAAGGATGTAGATGTATGAACTTGTTTAATAATCGAAAGGGAAATCATAAGTGTGTTGGTCCGGTTCTTCATTGAATAATATTTGGATGACCAATGATGTGGAACCGATCTTAATTAACTTATGTTGAGAATCAAGATGTAACCGGTCATAGCCTATATTGTGTGACAAGGTGTAACCGATCCTAACTATCTTTGGGAAGCAAAGTGTAACCGATCACAACCTACATTGGAAAGCATGGTGTAACCGATCACAACCTACTTTGGGAAGCAAGGTGTAACCGATCATAACCTACAGTGGGAAGCATGGTATAACCGGTCACAACCTATATTGTGAGTCATGGTAACCGGTCCTAAGAGCAAAAACGAGTTTCCAATATTCATATATCTCGTTATGTTTGTGTGATTTTGGGATTAGGTTTGCTAAGATAGGAAACTTCTAGATGTCAACATTATTTGAATATGTGCATAACTCTTATCATTAATTGTTCAAAGATATTCCTTGATGCTCAAGGTGATCCTAAACCGAAATTTTGAAAAGCATTTAATTATGATTTTCAAATATATATGTTTTAATTACTAGCAATTAAAGTATATCCTCTGGAAAAGGTTTATTAGTTAATGTGCTAAACTAATAATATAAGTTTTCTAAGTGAGATTTTGGAAATATTGTTTGACATTTAATTGGAAATAGGAAGACCGAAATTAAGTACTTTAATGCATATCTTGAGAATATTTTCGGTTTTGGAATTTCCTTGTTTTCCAAACAACCTTTGTCTATAAATACTTGAGTTTGCATTTATTTCAAACTTTCCTAAGAGCTAGGCAAACTTCATTCGTGTTGTTTCTCGTGGAGCTGTCTGTCTGGAGAGCAAAGTAACCCTAATAAGGAGAAATCTCTTACGACCGCTCTTTTAAAAACTTCTGTGGTATCAAGAAGCTCTACGAGTACTGTTAGTGGGAAACTAGATAATTTCATTTTTATTTGAGTTTTCGATTATTTATTTGATTTACTAACGGTTGTTGAAACTTTGATTGCACCTAGTTTGATTATTCTTGAGTGCCTGCTCTTCTGACATAAGGGTCACTCAAAATAGATCAAAGTATCGACGGGATCTTTAGAACTATTGTTAGATCTAAAGGCATCTTGTGATAATCTATTGTTAACAGACTCCATTCTGTGTGTGATTGATCACAAGAGGATTCAAGTTTGTGTTTTGTAGGTTATTAAGAACGCAATTGAAGATTTGAAGACGAAAAAGATTTTATTATTAGTTTTCGTATCTCGTGATTCTTGCACACATCTTTGATAGACTTGTGATTATCTAGTTGTGTAAGATCGGCATCACGTTATAGTTACTCTTTGAGTACTATATTGTTTGATTGTAAATCCGGAAATTGATTATTTCGGTAATTAAATTTTGGATTGATCTAACCAGACAAAGGAGTTTATTATATTAAACAGAAGATCCTTTGTCAACAACTCAAACATATCTTTTACCTAAGATTGAATATAGTGGTTACCAAACAGTTTCATTCCTTTGTTGTTTGGAATACGATCAAAAGGAGTAAAGCAACTTGAGATACTGATTTCTATCTTGAGATTCACGTGCGTGACCAAAAGGTCGAAGACGAGGGATATTTAGGGAACTAAGTAACTAGGGGTAGTTTAATTGGTCTCAACTATACTAAGTTGGATTTTGTTCTTTGTACAACGACTTAATTCTATACAAAACTGGATTTTTTTGCATTTGCGGTTTCCTTGTTAACAAAATATTGTGTGTGTTATTTATTTTAATTTCACATTATAATTGTTATTATAATTAAGTAAATAATACTATTGTTTGTTAATCCTAATCACTTGACATTGATCATATAGTCAATTGGTTTTATTACCATAACTATTGTCAAGTGAATATCAAGTTGTCGGATTGTCTCGACTAATGTCCATAAACGATCGCACTAGGTATCGGACTTATAGGTTGATATTAAAATATTGTGGTATATTTGGGTACCCTCGTTTTTTCAAGAAAAAAGAACAACCAAATGAAGATTTTGAAATTAATGAAAGAAATGGCCTTACATATATAACAACTATGATCTCCTTCAATATGGTTCCTAAAGTATATATTTCCGTAAAACATTGAAATCATGATGTTAACAGTCGTCTCACAGATGATATTATTGTGTGATAAAAACTGAAGATTGTTGTTTAACAATGATCAAATAGATCGTTACTGCAAATTTTCTCAGTAAATAAAAACAACCCTCATATCTTAGTTATTTAGACTTCATAAGATAAATTTATGACTTCAATTCTTCTTCTCGTGCTTGAGACCGGTTCTCTTCTTCTTCTCGTGCTTGAACCACGATGGATTTTGGTGGATACTTATAGCGGTAAAATGCAATAACTACAACAAACACTAAGATACAAATTCCGATAGGGCTCGGGCTCGGGCTTGCCTGGAATTAAAAAAGAAAAGAAAAAAGGAGTCAGCAAAATCAACTAAACAAATTCTCATCCCAAAAAATCATTATAGTGAATTTTAAACACTAGATTTGTGCTTGTGCTATGCACCAGGCATTTTTTTTCCTTATAACCATATTTTTAATTTGGTGTGCGCACGGATACGCCCCACCCCGTCTCGGTGCATTAAATAGGTGGATAAAAGATAGGAAATATGTGTGGATTTTATTTTATTTTTTCCTTTTATTTCGTAGAAAACATATGTGAAATATGTGATTTTTTTAAATTTTATATTTTCCCTTATATATATTAAAAAAGAGTCCTTATATGGTAGGTACTCAACTTCTAAATTGAATATGGACTCCAAACACGGTATGTTAATGATTATCACATAAAAAGGACTTGATCTATCAAGAACACTAACAGAACTGTAGTAATCGGGAAAATATCCATATCTTCTTTCTTAATCTAACATTTGGTAACCAAAATTCACCCAACCTGTAAATTAAAAGTTCATGTCTAAGATCACCAAGACCTTAAGTGGCAACAACAAGTGTTCATATTTTTCTTATAACTTGCAGTTTTTGTACAAGATGAATTTTTTTTCTTAAGCACAGATCTGTAGTAATTGTTACAATGGAGTATTAAGAAAAAACAACGTATAAAGAAGAGGAGTCAAGTATCTGTAACAGTTAAGAAGAAAAGAAGAAAAGATGCAATGGATGAGAAGAAGAAGAAGTTAATCCATTACCATTGAAAGAGAGCTGCTAGCCATTTTTGAAAACAAAATCGACACTTCAAACTTGTATGTAACTCTGTCTGAGCAAAACAATACTATGTTCTCGGATATAAATGATTGTCTTAGATATAGATCATCTACAAACACTTCTATTCTTGATTTTTTTTTGCATCTATGTTTCTCCAGGACAACAAGTGATTCTATCTTAAATACAGAAGCTAATGAAGCCATTATGCGCAGTTTGTTGCAACTCCTTCCATTGTTGTAGTTTGTTGTAATATTATAGTGGGATACAAGTCAAGTTATTTTTTCTTTTAGATTAAAACCTTTGTTGTAATTTATTTGAATCTTGTTGAAGTAATAATAGTGGTGGATTTTCACCCCATTTAAATCACTATCATTACAACCATTACTTCATGTAACTCTACACTAAAGGATGCATGGTGCATGACGTTAGTACATGCATGTACTAATTCCTTTCTAAGGCTACATTAAACACATATTCTATTGTATGCATTTAAATAGAGATTTTACAAAATGTATTCAATAACCCACATATCGATTAATAAGAACTTCTTTTATTTCTCTCAATTACCTTTGTCTACAACACTTTATCACCACGAGCTCTAACCCTCCACAAAAGAGAGATTTTTTTTAATCGATCAAACCAGTGAATACTATTTCGGAAAAACTCTATTGTAGTATGATTTTGGCACTTTTATTTATCCTTCTTTCAGTCATTTGTTTGTGTAAAAGTATAAAAGATCTTTGTAGGTAAGCATAGTGTCTGTTATGTGCCATCACATGATTTTTGATGGGTAGATATGATCTACATTCTATGTGTCATACATGAGCCATTATTATTGATCCATTTTTATATGATTTGAACTTCTGTTTTGTATGTAATTTTGTCGTACATTATTTTGTTTCATTTATAAAAATAAATAAATAAATAATAATAATTCATAATTTTTTTTTTATTTATTAGTTCTGTATCTAATAAAGTTTTTATTGATTGAACAATTTTTAATTGTAACGGATGTTTTATGAATGTTGATTGTAACGTATGTTTTCTTTTAAATGTATATGTTATCAATTTTGCACTGATTTTTTTTTTTTTTTGCTAGATTAGTTACCTCTTGCATGATACTTGTTTTTCTCTTATGTGATCACTTAATTATTAACCATGAAAATGCAATCAAATGGTTATATAAATTGTAGTTGCAGGAAATCCCACAACACACCCCTTATAATATTTTCTAGATCTAAATCTATTTCATAATCAAAATAAAGATAAAAATTCTAAAATTGTTAGTGGACACACAAGATTTTTTACATGGTTCGATCAATGTGATCTACATCCATGGTTCTTTACTATGATTGTTGAGGTTACATCAATATTACATTTAGAATCTCCATTAATGGATATTTGGTAGAGTTCTAGATCTAGTTTTTATGGAAGAAGATGATAAAAAAAATAAATTCTCTCTACAAAAATGTATTCCTCCTCTAAAGTGTGTATCCTCCTTTTCTCTCTCTCCTACTCTCTTCTTTATATAGGTGTTTACATAGTGGATAACAGCTCACATTTAACTCATATTCTCGCAGGTCTTTGATAATTTCGCAGGCTCTTGCTACCTTCTCGCGAGCTATGGAAATGAATGAATCTCGCACACTAACGAATGTTGTGCGATATTTGGATCCTACATAAATATTCAAACTAAATTTTTTCTTTCTCTTTCGTATGCTATGATATTGGTAATTACAAATTTGTTTGTGTTCATTTTATGTCACCCTATCCCCTATTTTGTCTTGTATGGATGCTTTTTGATAACATGATATTATATTTTAAGAACTTGTTAGTTGTCATTATAATGCTTTTTCTTGTCCTGTTTTGTGTACTAGCATATTGTTTTGCCTGTGTTTCCATTGTTATATTTTTTTTTAGTATATATGTCTGGGTATTTGTTCCATTATATTATAAGCGTCTTGTATGATTGTCTTTAAACTTTCACCTTTCGTATTCAACCGTTAATGAGGTATTCTGTTGGATTTTGACTCAGCCGGGATACTTTAAGAACCATAAAGAAATTTGGTTTCTAACAAATTCATTTTGACCATAAATTTTTTTTTTCCTTGAATGATGGTACCAGAATTGGTCATACTAATGTCCTTTAACCTTGTCTTATGAAGATAAGTAAGACAGAATCAATCCGACAAAAATTCAGACTGTTGGACTTGAGTACCACCATTGGATGGCTGATGTCGAGACCACTTTTGTAGCAAAAGAATGCACCCACGCCATCAAACCCTCTGCTGACAAAAATGCGCAGCCCCAGCAACTGAAGTAGAAAAGGCTGAAGCTCTCCGATATTTGAAGAGACATGTTGAACCTCATCTCATTTGGGAATACTATTAGATCACTGCTCGGCCGAACTCGCAACCGTTGCTATCTCAAGCTTGTTTGCCAATTTTAGTTGTCAAAACTATAAGTCTTGATTTCTAGTCTACTTATAGCTATGTCTCGGCTTAGCATAAAATGTGTAGTTGATCTTTAGACTTCACGTCGTTCATCGATTGAAGAAGAAGAACTACTAAAGGGAGCTTGTGGAACTTCATCAACAAAAGGTATGTGGAAACTTGAACTCATCTATCACTTAGAAGTCTATTTCTATTCTTTCTCCTAATGAGATAAAAGTCGTATAGCTATATAGACTTTACATTATACACATTTGATATTTCGAGCTGAGTTTAACTCGCTTATATCTTTCTCGAAATATGTGTTGGAAAGCTTTTTGCTTTAACCACGTTCATCATTATTCTTGTCGAAAGTCAAAAGATGATCATGTGAAAATCACCTGGTAACATCTTACATGATTTGTGTAAGACAGTCATTTGATGTAGGATCGAAATGTTTCGTATTGATCATTCGATCACTTGAAAATTGCTTTGAAGCTAATAGTTTTTGTGAGATAACTATTCCCATCTTCTAAGAATGTTTCAATGATTGAAATATGAGTTAAGAGCTAAAACTCATGTATGGATACATTCAGTTTTTGTGTACTTAGTGTCTAAATTGTTGTTTTATTCAGACCTAAGTTTGCATACCTGTTCGCAAACTTATTTAACTGTTTATGTCAGGGTACTTAAGTTTGCATACCCGTTCGCAAACTGATTTAACTGTTGAAGTCCGGGAACCAAGTTTGCGTACTCGTTCGCGAACGGTTTCAACTGAGCTCGGTCCGAAGATAAAGTTTGCGTACCCGTTTGCAAACTGTCGGCTTGTGACCAATGTCCGGAAGTTAAGTTCGCGTACCTGTTCGCAAACTTAAGTGGTTAAAGTTCTTAAATAGGCTAAGTATGATTTCATACTCATAAACAAATACATTTATAAATTAAGGAATGTAATATTTGCAAACCGTGGCTAAAATATTCATGAACTGATTCTTTTGAATCAAACCGATTTTGCTTCAATTGTGTCTTGTATACTTCTATGAGAATATAAACAATTGAACGACTCTATGAGTAACACAATTAGATTCATTTGATTATCAATTGGTCTAGAAGTGTTAAGATGAACAAGGTTAAGAGAAAAGTGTTCATATGGCTAATCTAAATGAAGGTATATTTCATTTGGTTAAGCTAAGGCAACTAATGGTTGAAATATATTAGTTTTGAGCCAACTCAATATACACGTTTAGGTACGGTTACCCATATCTAAATGAAGGTATATTTCATTTGTGTGTAACAAGATAAGACAAACTAATGATTGAAATATATTAGATTGAATCTTAAATAAGGTTTCATCTAACAGTGAATATTGATTGCTTTGTTCCAAAGTTATCAAACCCGGGGTTTCAACAAGTCTATATTTGAAGTTTCTAAAAGTTAATATTAAGGGAGAACTCTAGAAATCGGGAAACCTAATCCCCATACCTAGCACAACAAAGAGTACGGTTTCCCCGTGCATGCACGAAGTGAAAAATCTTGCTAAAGTTGTGTGATACTAGAACCTTTTTGGACGAAAAAAATAAGAATATTCATGCCGGAGCATCGCACGGTAGGAAATACCTAGGGATGCGGCCATCATAACCACCTACTAGATTCGATTCTTGTTGGACGTTTTTCTATGATTCTCCTTTAACCTAGGTTTTCCTAAAACCATTATAGGTTAACAACTTAAAGACTTCATTGGGATATTTGAAGAATATTATTTCAAATGAGAACCGTGTCCAAAAAAGCCTCGGACAAACCCACCATGGGCTATTTGTTCCATGCACTTGCTACATGTGTGGAAACTATACAAATGGGTTTGGGGTCAAATCGAAATGCTTCTATCGTGGGTGTAATAAAGAAACGATGGAAAAGTCAGTTGGAAAAGTCAGAGAAGAAAAAAAATCAAAAGAAATGGTAAGAAAGTTATTTACACGGTTATAACGTGCGTGATAACTAGTTAAAATGTTATTTTTTTCTCGCCTAATAAAGGCACGGGGTTCGGGGACCCTCACGGCCACGGTATATGGGTGTGACCGTTTTAACGGTCGTTTTTTCGATAAAAACAGATGTTTTTTAAAACCTTGCTTTGTTCCAAAGTTATCAAAGTTACTAGTTTAGAGTCGTGTTTTGATCTTACTTTTTTCTATCGTATTGAGTACTATCTTCTCTAAGATTCGCTCGAGATTTATCTCCGATAGGTAAGATATAAAAATTAATCACAAAGATCTTCGTCTCATTCTTTGTGATTATGCAATAACTTGTTCTACTACCATATAGTTAATTTATTGTGAGGTGATTGATATTACTAGGCTGTTCTTTGGGAATATAAGACCGGTGTATCAATTGGTTACCGTTCACCTTGATTTATCAAAAGACGAAACAAAAAAATCGTAGGTATTTCTGTGGGAGAGAGATTTATCTATTCAATAGACTTTTCTGTGTGAGACAGATTTGTTTATCAAGTCTTCGACTTTGGGTCGTAGCAACTCTTAGTCGTGGGTGAGATCAGCTAAGGGAATCAAGTGCGTAAAGTCATGCTGGGATTCAGAGGCGTAAGGAACGCGACTGTACCTTAATCAGTGTGAGATTGGTTAGGGCTCAACTACATTCCAGGCCGAAGTTAACTTGTAGTAAGATAGATTCTGTAGCAGCTTAATACAGTGTGGTGTTCAAATCTGGACTAGGTCCCAGGGTTTTTCAGCATTTGCGGTTTCCTGGTTAACAAAACTTCTAGTGTCTGTGTTATTTCTTTTCCGCGTTATATTTTCTATATAATTGAAATATCACAGGTTGTGCGTAGTTCAATAAATTGGTAAATCCAACCTTTGGTTGTTGATTGAAATTGATTGACACTTAACATTGGTCTTTGGTACCGTTCAAGTTGTTTCTCATAATAATTAGGCTAGCGGATTTCTATCTGTTTGATTTGCTGATTACATTGAGAAACAAAGATATAAGTCTTGGATGTATTTTCCTTGATTGAGTCTGAATGTCTAGTTGATTCTCTTGGAAATATATTGGAATTAGTCCATACAGATTTCCGAAACAAAATATTGGGTGTAGTTATTAGACCCCCGCTTTTTCACATACCATCACATAAGGTGTCCTAAAGAACTATGGGATGAACTAGCAAACCATTTGGGAACATCCAGGATTCCCTTCTCCCACAGTTGAATGAGAAGTGGCATGAAATCCAGTTTCTTGATTGTGTGATGGTAAGTGAATTCCACAAAGACACGCTTCAGCTACAAGCACGCCTAGACTTATGTGGAAAGAAACTCACAGATGATGATATAATTCAAAAGACGTTGTTTACTTTCCTTTATCATCCGTTATTTTAGCCAACCAATACCGTATAGAGGTTGAAAATAAGAGAATAATAACTTTTAGCAAGTTGATCAACTTATTACGGGTGGCCGAAAGGCACAATGAAATTCTAGCAAACAACAATACTGAGGTGTCGGGAAAAAGAAATTTCCTTAGGCTAACTATGGCAAGGTCAACAAAGGAAAACACCCCAAAGAAAAGAGGGTTAAACATGTTGGTTCATATTAACATGCTCCATACTCACGTGGGGATAATAATCCACGTGGAAGAGGACAAAAAGGTCATCATAGAATGGGCCATGGGCGTGGAGGTCATTCTAATACTTGTTCTAGAGATGTTACTTCTTGACCAAGTAGTAGGGGAAACAATGTTAAAAAACACATAAGAAACCCCCACCCCACCCCACACACACACCCCACCACCACCACCACCACCATCTAATTAGGTCGAGAATGACAATGCACCTTGTTTCGGGCGTGGATTTACCGGAAACAGGTACCAGCAATGCAAGGCTAGTGCCAAAGTAGCATCTAGATAAAAAAAAGTACTAGGAATCTATAGATCAAGAGGATCACTTTGTGGAAGAACATGATTATGCCCCAAATGTCAACTTCATAATTTCATACTTTCAGGGAAACAAGAACCATGCTCCAACGGAAACATATGATTTTGATTGATTGTTGCTTTTAGTTATCTTCTGATCCTAGACATTTGTTTATTTTTTTGCTTTATGGTTTAGCAGACTTTGGTTTAAATACTTCTTTTGATGACTTAAACTATGTTAAGTAGTCTTAAATTATCGTTTTAGTTGATGGATCAGTAGTTTTTATTTTTACAAAAATATACTTTTTATCAATGGGTATTTATTATGCTTTGGATTTAACCTTTACTTTGATAATGTACTGCATGATTGAATGGTGTGACCGAATTCTCTGAAGTACATGAGATAAATTTTACGGATTTTATAAAACTACCATTTACTTGTAGGAATGTCTTCTCCAGAAGATATTGAGTGCCTAGCTGATATTGGCACCACACACACTATTTTAAGAAATATTCAATTATTTGTTGACTTAATTCCATTTTTATAAATTCGAGCACCTTATTCAAACCTCTACCTTGCCGACCTTTGACATTTTACAATGATTGGATCATCAATTAATTAGCCTAATCGGTTTTTAGTGATTATTAGGCGAGGTAATGCTCAAAATGAATTCTTGTTGCCAAATGACAAAAATGATTAAAGTCATGATTGAACGAAGCTCTATATGATTTTATAAAACTACCATTTACTTGTAAGAATGTCTTCCGAGAAGAGAACTGGCCGATATTGGTCCCTTGTTGAGTTTCTTATAAAAGATATGATTGGTGCAAATGGTTATCATTTAGCAACTCACGAAGCTCTATGTGAAAATGGGACAAAAGATCCGTACAAAGTTATAGTCGAAAATGGGACAAAAGATAGTTATAGTGCTAAGTAACAACGTCTTCCAGACACTAGCTGGTCAAAGTGTTGTTTCAATACAACCAATGCTATCTAAAGCAACTGATGAGCAACCCCTATCTCATTCTACTTCGTGGACTTTGTCAAAAGCACACTACTCATTTTTCAAAGCTTGGTCTTTAGCAAAGACAGGAGAGAGACCATCCTATGATAAAGATACAAAACAAAACATTCCGTTTTTACAAAGAATACAAGGTGATATTTGTGGACCTATACATCCAGAATATGGACCATTCAGGTATTTCATGGTTCTCGTAGATGCCTCGACCCGTTGGTCACATCACATGTTGTATTATTGTCTACAAAAAATGCTTCCTTCGCAAAGCTCCTAGTACAAGTTATACGTTTGAGGGCTCACCACCCCGATTATCCAATCAAGTTTACCAGACTTGATAATACTGGAGAATTTACATCTAAAGGATTTAATGATTTCTGTATGTCTATCGACATTGACTTAGAGCACCATGTACACCACTTACACACTCAAAATGGTCTCGCAAAAGCTACTATCAAAAGGTTACGGATGATAGCTAAGGCATTGGTTATGCGTTCCAACCTGCCTATTACTGCATGACGGTACGTCATATTGCATGCATCATTATTTATTCACTTTAGAACCGCTGTTAGCCAATCATTTTTTACGTACCAGTTGGTAACTAGATATGAACATGATATTTCACATTTACGAATATTTAGTTGTGCTGTATACGTGCCTATTATGCCCCCACATCGTACTAAGATGGGTCCCCAAATATGATTAGGTATGTTGGATAAGAATCCCTAACAATTATCAGCTATTTAGAACCTTTGACATGCGATCTCTTTACCGCTAGATTTGCGGATTATCACTTTGATGAGATAACCTTTCCGTCGTTAGGAGGAGGTATGGAAAAGGATTTCCTAAGGGAACGACAAGAATTGTCGTAATGCGTTCCCACTTTGTCTCACCTTGATCCCTGCACCTCACAATGTGAAAGTGAAGTGAAAATAATTATTGATCTTCAGGATGTGGCAAGTTTAATACTGGATGCATTCACTGATATCGTTAAAGTGATGAGATCACACATACCAGTTGCAAACGTGCCTGCAAGGTTAGAAATCCCTAATACGGGAAAAGAAACCCTATATAGAGGTGTCAGACGTACACTTAGTGGAAGTGTAGATGAGGCCATGGCCCCCAAAAGAAACAGGGGAAAACCACTTGGTTCGGTCGATACTCAACCAAGGAAGAAGTGTGAGTAATGCACAAAACAATGCATGTATCATCAATGCAGATAATCTATCTCATGAGATTGTCTCTGATTATAGTTATGTCAATGAACAATTAATAGAGGATACTCCGATGTTTGAGAAGATTCCAAAGAGCAAAGAAATCTCTATGGCTTATGCGAGTGCATACGTGTTGATTGAAATATCCTCCACGCAGATTGATGATGCATTTGCATACACTGTTGCTCAAGATATCATTGAGCATGATGACATCGAAACACACTCTATTGCAGAATTTCAAAGAAGGGCAGACTGGCATAAATAGGAAGTTGCAATCCAGGAAGAATTAAATTCACTGTCAAAGAGATGGGTATTTGGTGCGGTAGTGCTAACCCCACTAGGTGTAAATCCCATAGCACATAAATAAGTATTTGTCAGAAAGCGTAATGAGAAGAATAAAGTCTTGATGTATAAGGATATCCTTGTGGCCCAAGGTTTCTCACAACGCCCTGGAATTGATTATGAGGAAACATCCTCTCCTGTCATGGACGTCATAACATTCCGCTACTTAGTTAGCTTGGTAGTTTTAGAAGGACTTGAAATGCAGCTTATGGATGTGGTTACAACATATCTTTATGGGGATATTGATTTAGACATATACATGAAAGTGCCTGATGGCCTTCCATTGACCGAATCAAGTAACTCTAAACCCGGAGTGAGTTTTCAATTAAGTTGAAATGCTAACTTTACGGATTAAAGCAATCCGGGAGGATGTGGTATACCCGTCAAAGTGATATTGACTAGGAAGGGATATACAAATAATGAGTTATGCCCTTGCGTATTTACAAAGAAAATGAGTTACAGATTTGCAATTATAGTTGTTTATGTTGATGATATGAACATAATAGGTACTCTTGAAGAAATAAGATAAATCTCAAGCTATCTGAATTTGAGATGAAAGATCTTGGGAATACTCGGTTTTGTCTAGGACTTGAATTAGATCACCAGGCCTGTGGAATATTAATCCACCAGTCTGCATATGACCATAAGATATTCGAGAAATTCAATATGGACAAGGTGCATCCTTCTAGCATTCCCATGATTGGTCGAAGTTTAGATGTACAAAAGGATCCATTTCGTCCCAAGGAAGATGACGAAGAGGTATTGGGATATGAAATTTCCTACCTAAGTGCAATAGGCGCATTATTGTACTTAGCGCAATGTACTTACCTGATATATCATTCTCAGTGAAATTGTTAGCTAGATACAACTCAACGCCTACGCATCGTCATTGGAATTATATAAAGAATGTTTTCAGATGCCTAAAAGGAACCATTGACATGGGTTTATTTTATCCCAATAAAGAAGTAAGAATGACTGCTAATGAAAATGCAACTCCATACATTCAAACCCCAAACAATGTTTTTGTTTGTTTTGCTGATGCTGGTACCTCTCCGACCTACATAAAGGTCGATCACAAACTGGTTATGTGTTCACTAATGGAAACACAGCGATATCTTGGAGATCGACCAAGCAGACTCTTGTGGCTACCTCCACGAACCACTCTGAGATCATTGCCTTATGCGAGGCGGTTCGTGAGTGTGTATGGTTAAGGTATATTACTACACACATATGAGGGACATGTGATATGAGTTCTACCACGGATGAGCCAACTTGCATTTATGAGGATAATAAAACTTGTATCGAACAGATGAAGCAAGGGTACATTAAGGGTAATAATGCGAAGCATATATCACCAAAGTCCGCGTCGGCGGCGCCAAAAATTGATGTTGTTTTGAAAGTGATAAGTAAAGTTCGTTCAACTCGGACTTGATGATATTCGATTTCAGACTTGAAAATAGAAAACACTAAAAACAAAGAAAATATATACAAAAAGTTGTCACGATATCGAGAGGTACTGAGACTCGGGATTCCACCATAAACTCATTCATGCGATTCATATATTTGTTCCAAACAATTATAGCTCAAATAATATTGACTCTAATTCTTTTCCAAGGTAGATTTTTTAAAAGATTGACTGTAAATCACTAGCATGACGCATCAAAAGCACTTTGACCAAGCATACATCATCATACGACATCACAATCAATTAAGAAAAATCATAAAACGGTGATAATAGTGCAAGTAGTCATAAAAAAAATTAAATATAATTACCACATGCATGAAATATAGCTTCCTCTGTCGTCCCAGTGTTGGGGTTTAGCTCCTCATATCAAAACACGCATAAAATAATAATTCATAGCTCAAATAGGTGTTCTATTGGAGAAAATATAATAGTCGAGAAATTCGCAACGCTGTACTAGTGTTTTACGATTCCGCATTACTGATTGGGTGTTGTTACAAAGAAAGATGACTTTTATGCTATAAACTGTGATCTATTGTTTGTGTTCTTCTTCTTCTCCGGCAGTCTCGCCTGCAGCTTCCCTGTAACTCCACCTGCAGCTACCTAACACCTCTGCTCGGTCCCCCAACTCTTGACTCCCTTTCAGTGACTCCCACAGCTCATATATATACACACACCAACCAAAAATACCGAGTAAATCTCTGGTTTTCTTTATCCCAAAGTCTCGGCTTTTCTTTCCTTTTTCTCCTCTTGTTTACGCTTCTCCTGGCTTCTTTGAAACTCTCCAAAACCGGTAACCAATCTTAACAGAATATATATCTTCTCCCACTCTGTACATAACTTCCAAATATATGATAGAAACTCCCGTGACTATTACTCTTCCCCTGTTTTGCCGAGAAGATCTCATCCCATGTGTAATCGGTTATCAATGATTTCCTTCCCTCCTTTTACGTGAAAAATAATATTACCATCCCTGTTTGACTTCAGCAAATCAATACCAGTCCATATCCACGTAAGAATCCAAGTATAAACCAAACCAACACCCGACAATATTTCACTTTCCCTGTTTCACTAAAGTCCGTGTAAACTTCTTTTATTATCGAGTCTCAAACACATATGAACCCTGACTCGAGCTAACATGCCAAAACTATCCAAAATCTGTGAAAAATCCCGAGTAAATCTCACACAAAACCTTCTCTGTTCAAACCGAGAAACTATCATTCCTGTTTAACGAAATCCGGATTATCCAGCCCGAGTTCTTCAATTCCATCAGATATACCAACCCTATTTAGTCCATTCGAGTCCATATCAACCAAATCTGGTGATTGAATCTGTCCAGAGATGGACCAAAAATTTGCAGTCGACGAAAATAGTTTCCCGCCAATTTTTTTTTTTCAAAATGAGAAGGTAACCTCCCCCTATCCAGACCCGGGGTGCGAATAGCAAGTGGTCGCCCCTTAGTAATTGAGGCGCCCCTTATCCAAATGAGGGGTCCGAACAGTAAGTTTCTCCCACGAGCACAAAAACCACTTTTCGAGCCAATTTCGCCGCAAAAGCTTATTTCTCTAAAAACACCTACAAAGACATAAAAAGCCAAAATAAGTACAAAATAAGCACTAACAGAATAGATAAAGATAAAAATAGACACATAAATGCATCTATCAAATACCCCCAAACTTATTATTTGCTCGTCCTCGAGAAAGTCAAATCTATAAAATAAAATCCTAACTCACTGTCGCAGGCATCGTCGATTGCATTTAGCGTATGCAATAAGCCTTTAAACCCCTAGGTGGCCCTAGTGGCAGAGTTATAGTCTCGGGAGTGTTTATAAGAGGTATACCCACAAAACCTTTATACTCCATACCTTTGCTATCTACGCAGAACCTTGGAAGGCACTAAAAAGTCTCATTGGTTGGCATACTTATTGATTACAAGAGGAAGTACCCTGATGTGAAATTCCAATTGATGTACACGAGTTTGCACTCAAGCATACTAAAATTCATATATAAGTCCCAGAGCTCTACTCAGATAGTTTCTGGACATCATAACCGGAGTCAACCAATCACATGGATAGATTAATAAGATGGATGTAGAGAAAAAATGTAGATGGTTTTGATGTTGAATAAGGTGAACAGTGTTTCTCATATCTGTCTGAAGGCCACTGCCAAAATGAACCTATCCTAATGGACTGAGATATTGGTCTGGACTAATATCAACACACTGGCATATATAAGGGAACCAGTGGTCGATAATCCCAACTCTAGGTCAACACAACTGGCATATACAAGGGTTCCAGTGGTCGACTTTATTGAATTTATCTCGGTTGGTCTGATGGTCTGGTCTCAATTTCTTTTTTTTTTGTTTTTTTTTTTTTTTAAATCTCAATCACTCTATTTCACCCTAGCAGTGGTAACAACTTGAATCGTGAGCCCCACCTAATCACTTAGAGAAACATATTTTAAAGAAAATAAAATAAAAATAGAAGTGAAAAGGATTCAACGAGATATGGCGAAACTACCATGTTTTTTCTTTAATTCTAACACCTGAGCTCTGTGCTTTTATGAATAGACTCTTTAGATGTTTCCATCTAATCAGATTGGTTCCTCGACTCCTACAACCAAGATGCTTCCATCCACTTAGATTGGTTAGTGCCATCCTTAATAAGCATAAATTTCTAGGCTCTGGAGTTTAACAGTGCAACTAAAATGTTTCTCCCATACCCCCAAACTTAAATCTAACATTGTCCTCAATGTTCAAAAGATAAAATTAAAAGCACGAACAAGGAGAAACTGTTACCATTTGAAGTAAAAGAGTTAAGGAAAGATATTACCGTGTCGCATGAATATTGGGTTACCTCCCAAGAAGTGCTAAGTTGAAAGTATTCAGCCAGATTAAGAAAGGATTAGTCACCTCATAAAATCATAAGGTAATAGCCGAAATATCTGTGGGTCATCAAAACCAAATAGAGGTATCACAAGTAAAAGGGATCTGCAACATGCCAAGAAAATTAACAAATAAAGCACACCCTTGTCTAGTTTCTTATTTAAGACAACTACATCTAGGCGTGGTTCGAGTTCGGAGCTCTATAACTGGGTCGAGATAAAATATTTTCATGTCTTTGGAATTCCTCAAAGCTAAGATCCGGTTCACGTTCTAAAGTCTGTAAAAACTCAAATAAGAACTTAGAAGCACATAATAATAACCTGAATAATTGTGGATCCTTAAAGTCAATCAGTTTTGACTCACACAATTGACCACGATGGCGGCGGTCAATCATAAGAAAATGTGTCGATACTAATTTCCTAAAGTACTTAGGCTCGGTCTCAAAACTTAATAATTGACACATACGAAACTTATACGTTCCCACAATTGGTTGAAAAATATTTGGTGGGAAAACAAAGTCAATCTGGGTATCATATCTGAATAAACCACATCAACCGGAGGATGGGTTTAACAACTGAACTTCCTTATGGACATCACTAGGTTCGGAAACGTGTATGAAGATAATCTTTTAAAATGGTTGAGGCACATATGTCAAGTCCCAAGTGAGGGACCTTTCTAAGAGTTAAAGAACATGGAGAATGATAATCACCCCTAAACTTAGAGTTTTCAGTGTCTCTAGAAGGACTAGTCACAACTTCCCTAATTTCAAGGTCATCAGATTCCTGAAAATGGTAAATTGATTCTTCTAAGTCAGGTTCATCCTCACTCATCTCTACGAGTTCATTTTCTTTGTCTAAGACTAATGTTTCTAAATCGCTAGACTCTAAAACAATATTCTCAAACCATTATTAGTTTCGTAACCAAAAGGAAATACTACATCGTCTAAAATGGGGGTATCTCTAGTCAAATCCTCGTCCTTTTGAATAGGTGAATAATTATTAAAATTATTTGGATTTGAACTAGAAATAATATTATCATTATAAAGCTCGATTGGAGTAATAAATTCCTGATCACTATGCCTATATGTATCCGATTCTTCATCAGCACTATCCTCATCATAATCATCATTATAATAACATGAAAATGGTCGAACCCCATCTAAAAAAATAGTGTTACCAAGTTTAATCTCGTCATCTTGATTATGTGAATAACTATCTTCATTTTCAAAGGTACTATTGGAAATTAAGACTATCTTGAGCAGTTCTTTCCTGGGCCTCTAACAACATTTTCTGAGTCGACTCTCATGACTTCCTGATTTTATCTAGGAAAGAAGGTTCACACGTTGCATTGGTTTCGTCCATAACTAAGTTATTCATCTCAGCTAAACTACGTGTCGACTCAAGTAACTTTTGTGTCGACTCAGCTAACTTACGTGCGGACTCTAGTAGAGAGGAATTTTGCTCGTATGACCGGTGGGCGTATGGATAGTAATTGGCTTTACCATGGTATGGACCATAAACTTCAAAAGGCTGATGTTCCCAACCACTATTCACATTATGGTCAAAGTAGCAACGTCCATTTTGAAACTCGGTCGGATATTCGTTGTATTGGCTATTGTAATACCCGATTCGACATTCTATTGCGGGGTGTGAGTTGTCACACAAAATAAAACCTCTTTGTGGGATTCGTGGGTGGATAGAATCTTACCTCCCGTAATGGAAGGGCGATGAACCTTTGAAGTCGACTCAGGCCACCGACTCCTATGCCAGTGTACGAACCCGAGGGGCCGAGACAGTATCGTAACTGTCGTCCTTCCCTACAAACAATTTATATTTAATTTAACCCTTCCTTAGGGTTTTACAAATAATGAAGTCCAAGTCTAAAAATAAAGTCCAAAAAGTATCCAAAAATAAAAAGATTACAAAAAATAAAACCCTATTTACAGTTTCTAAAAATAAAATAAAATAACTATATATAAAATCTTCTTCTTCACTCCTTTTGGATTCCTCTTTTCTTTCCTTCTTTGGCTTCGCTTTTCTTTCAGCACTTCCTCTCTATTTTTTTTAGCTCAGCTCCAAATCTGAAAGCAAACAAGAAATACCAAAACGCGTAAAAAATAACAAAAATAATAAAAATAAAAAAAAGACCTAAAAACAAATATATAAACAAGTCCGTGTCGGCGGCGCCAAAAATTGATGTTGTTTTGAAAGTGATAAGTAAAGTTCGTTCAACTCGGACTTGATGAGATTCGATTTCAGACTTAAAAATAGAAAACACTAAAAACAAAGAAAATATATACAAAAAGTTGTCACGATATCGAGAGGTACTGAGACTCGGGATTCCACCATAAACTCATTCATGCGATTCATATATTGGTTCCAAACAATTATAGCTCAAATAATATTGACTCTAATTCTTTTCCAAAGTAGATTTTTTAAAAGATTGACTGTAAATCACTAGCATGACGCATCAAAAGCACTTTGACCAAGCATACATCATCATACGACATCACAATCAATTAAGAAAAATCATAAAACGATGATAATAGTGCAAGTAGTCATAAAAGAATTAAATATAATTACCACATGCATGAAATATAGCTTCCTCCGTCGTCCAAGTGTTGGGGTTTAGCTCCTCATATCAAAAACACGCATAAAATAATAATCCATAGCTCAAATAGGTGTTCTATTGGAGAAAATATAATAGTCAGAAATTCGCAACATTTGTACTAGTGTTACAGGACGTATTATTATTCTGATTGGGTGTTGTTACAAAGAAAAATGACTTTTATGTTATAAGCTCGTGATCTATTGTTTGTGTTCTTCTTCTTCTCTGGCAGTCTCGCCTGCAGCTTCCCTGTAACTCCACCTGCAGCTACCTAACACCTCTGCTCGGTCCCCCAACTCTTGACTCCCTTTCTGTGACTCCCACAACTCATATATATACACACACCAACCAAAAATATCGAGTAAATCTCTGGTTTTCTTTATCCCAAAGTCTCGGCATTTCTTTCCTTTTTCTCCTCTTGTTTACGCGTCTCCTGGCTTCTTTGAAACTCTCCAAAACCGGTAACCAATCTTAACAGAATATATATCTTCTCCCACTCTGTACATAACTTCCAAATATATGATAGAAACTCCCGTGACTATTACTCTTCCCCTGTTTTGCCGAGAAGCTCTCCCTTGTGTAATCGGTTATCAATGATTTCCTTCCCTCCTTTTACGTGAAAAATCATATTACCGTCCCTGTTTGATTCCAGCAAATCAATCCCAGTCCATATCCACGTAAGAATCCAAGTATAAACCAAACCAACACCCGATAATATTTCACTTTCCCTGTTTCACTAAAGTCCGTGTAAACTTCTTTCTTTATCGAGTCTCAAACACATACGAACCCTGACTCGAGCTAACAGGCCCAAACTATTCAAAATCTGTGAAAAATCCCGAGTAAATCTCACACAAAACCTTCTCTGTTCAAACCGAGAAACTATCCTTCATGTTTAACGAAATCTGGATTATCCAGCCTGAGTTCTTCAATTCCATCAGATATACCAACCCTGTTTAGTCCATTCAAGTCCATATCAACCAAATCTGGTGATTGAATCTGTCCAGAGATGGACCAAAAATCGAACCCTAAATTTGCAGTCGCCTGAAATAGTTTCCCTCAAAAAACATTTTTCAAAAGGAGAAGATAACCTCCCCATATCCAGACCCGGTGTGGGAATAGCAAGTGGTCGCCCCTTAGTAATTGAGGTGCCCCTTATCCAAATGAGGGGTCCGAATAGTAAGTTTCTCCCACGAGCACAAAAACCAATTTTCGAGCCAATTTCGCCGCAAAAGCTTATTTCTCTAAAAACACCTACAAAGACATAAAAAGCCAAAATAAGTACAAAATGAGCACTAAAAAAATAGATAAATGAGATCAAAATAGACACATAAATGCGTCTATCAGTGCTTGAAATTTTGATGGTTATTTAATTGTCTTGAAAGATTGGAATCTTACCATGGATTATCACTTACTAGATTTCTCAGTTTCTCCTTATCGACTAGAGTATAAATACCTTTTGCCTTAGTTTACTTATGTTGATTTCTGAGAATGATTGGTAATATTATGGGTGAGGTAAGAGTTGTTGAACATGATGGTGTTAATCCTCCAACTTCTTCCAAATATAGATCCCTAGTTCTTATCAATGTCAATATCCCTTTAATAACTGGAATTACTGCTGCAACTATTTTTCCACCTCAGAGAAACCCGCTTCAAGAAGCTAAACTTTTTCTACAACATGGTACTCAGCGTAGATCAAGATTGAGGATGCCTAATACTCAAGAGCAGCCAAAACCTTTTGATGGTATGCGTCTTTCTATCTTTTCAGCAACAAACTCTGATAATGGTGCTTCATATTCGCATAATAATCAATTTCAACCTTCTTCAACTGTAAATAGTGATGGGGCTAGTACGTACTAGTGATACTAAGAAGAGTTATTGAAGAGCTCATACTTTGGTTATTACTTCTGAGCCTGCTGCACATCTAATGAAGATATAATTTAGCGCTCGCATTTAAGGCCAAATGCATTCGGGATGATAATACTTCCACTGATAGTAATAATGTGTGGGACATTGCTACTGCAAATTCTTTCAATCCACATAATCATACTGATGCATGGCAACATGTTTTAGTCTCCCACCCTTCTCTTTTACTGTTATTTAGTTTTTTATCTATTTTATTTTTCTTGTTTTTGTTTCCAATCTTATTTTATGTTTCGTAACTATATCATTTCACAAAATATGCGGATCTTTTCTTGGAATTGTCAGGGTATAGGAAATCCCAATACTAGAGATTATCTTCGTTTTTGTTTGAACAATAGTGACCACAGAAATTTTTTCTTGTGTGAAACGAAAAGACTCTCTGGTGGTATTGCTTTAGCATGGAAACAAGGAATAAATATGGAAATTATGCATACTCATGAGAACAATAAGGATTTCCTTATTACTTTTATGTACGGTGCTCATGATTATGTTCAAAATAATGACCAGTGGCAATATCTTATGAATATGAATTCTTCTGTTAATCTTCCTTGGATTTTAATTGGGGATTTAAACTTTACTATGTATGATTATGAAACTCACAGCAATAACAACTCCCATGCTCATCATTCTAGACATATTAGGAGTATTGTTCAACAATTAGGCCTCATTGATTTGGGTTATTCTGGTGCGGATACTACTTGGTCGAATCATAGATCTGGTGATGATCATGTTGTTGTTAGATTAGATAGGGCAGTAGTTAATCGTCTTTGTATAAATCATTACACTCAAGCCAATCTTCAACATTTAGTTCCAATAGCTTCTGATCATAGCCCAATTTTGTTGAATACTGTCAATAGCCCTTGTAAACATTCTCCTTTTAAGTTATACAAATGTTGGTTTCAAATGAGCTCTTGCACTAACACTATTAACCAAAGTTGAAAGCGATAGTTATTGGGTTCAACAATATTATGCAAATATTATGCAAATAATCTTCAGAACTTTGGTTGCAAAATATTATGCAACATTTGTTTACAATAATTATGCAAATGTTGCAAATGTTGTACCCCTGCAATATTTGTACCCCTGCAACATTTGTTTACAATTATTATGCAAATGTTGCAAAATAATTGTCTTGTACAAGTTCCAGATGCTCAAGAAATCAAAGATGTTGTTTTCCAAATCAAATCTTGGGCTTCACCTGGTAAAGATGGATTTCAAGCAGCCTTTTTTCAACAATGTTGGGATACAGTCATCTCTGAGGTAATCTCCATGGTTCAATACTTTTTTACCTACAAACACATGCTCAAAGCCATCAATCACACTTATCAGGTTTTAATCCCCAAAATTCAACATCCTCAACCCCTGCAGACTATAGGCCTATTAGTATGTGTAATGTTAGCTATAAAATAATCTCGAAAATTTTAGCTAACCGTTTAAAACCTTTACTGTCAAATATTATCCCCCTACCCAATCTGCCTATGTACCAGGAAGACATATCCATGATAATGTCATTATTGCTCATGAGATTCTTCTTAGTATGAAACTAAAAAAGATTAATCAACCCCTGGTAGGTTTGAAATTAGACATGTCAAAAGCTTTCGATAGGGTAGAGTGGTCTTTTTTACTTTCGATATTTCGTCAGTTAGGTTTTCATGAAGATTGGATTGCTTTAATTGATCAGTGTATCTCTACTACAAATGTCTCTTTACTCATCAATGGAATACCTAGTACTACTTTTTCCCCAACTCGTGGTATTCGTCAGGCAGACCCTTTGTCCTCTTATTTGGTCTTTTTTTTCATGGAAGCTTTTTCTCGACTTTTACAACAAAATGTTGATTCTGGTCAGCTTCATGGGATTAAAATTAATAGGCATTGTCCTGCAATTAATCATTTATTTTTTTGCAGATGACTGCTTATTGTTTTTCCAAGCCACTCCTTCTCATATAGGTCATCTTCAGCATCTATTTCATATTTTTGGGCAAGCTTCTGGTCAAGTTATTAACATGTAGAAATCGACTATTTTCTTTGGTAAGGACATTTCAACTGCTCAAAATTCTAATATTTCTGGCATGCTTAATATGAAAGTGATGGGTCTTGGATAAAAACATTTAGGAATCCTTTTTTTGATGCATAGATCAAGGCATAAGAACTGTCAAGGTATTTTAGATAATATGAATAACAGATTACAAGCAGGTAGAACTACTCAAATAAATGTTGTTTTAAGTACTATGGGAATGTATCAGATCCAGGTCTTTAAGTTTTCGGAGACTACTATTCATGAAATGGATAAAATTCAAATATCTTATTGGCGAAACAACTTCAGCAATCACAAATCTCAACAACTGTTTTCTTAGGGAATTGCTTATTTTCCTAAAAGACTTTGTGGTTTAGGTCTCAAAAGATTAAGCAATTATAATTTAGCTTCTCTTGCAAAATTAGCATGGAAGATAATTCACTATCAAGAGGAGCTGTGGGATAAAATTTTAAAAGGGAAATATTTCCTTTTAATGATTTGCAATTGTTTCCATCTCCAACAAATACTAATTTTAGCTGTATTTGGCAAAGAATCTATCTTGGTCTCAATATGTTTTGAAGTATTTTAAATGTCAAGTAGGGGATGGCACTCGTATCAATATTTTGATATCTAATTGGATCCCTAATATGCAATCTTCAATCCAAGAGTGGGATGAGCTGAATATTCATAATCATCAATGGGTTTCTGAGCTTATTGATTCTCATCTTCGCACAATGTGATATTCCTCTTCTTAGACAAGCTGTTTCAACCAGATCGGTGAATGCAATCCTTGCTATTCATGTTCAATTAGATTATCAAGATACTTTAATCTGGACTTTTACTGCCACTGGTGTTTTACCACTGCTTCAACTTACAAGTTTCTATGTGAAAAAGATATGCCTCCTGATGCTTCTATGGGACAAACTCCTCAATTTTGGTTGAAATTTTGGAAACTGAAAATACCTTACAAGTTTCAACTCTTTTTCTGGAAAGGTATTCATAATGCTCTCCCTGTAAAAGCTAAGCTATTTAAACATATGGGTGCTTCTCATCAACAATGTGTTCTTTGCAATACTAGTCAGATTGAAGACTTGGATCATATGTTGCTGTGTTGTCCATTTGCTCAAGCAATATGAAATTATTTCTTTCCTCAGGTGTATTCTTCTTTACTGCAACAATCTTCTTTTGTTGCTTGGATTCAGACTTGGCACTTCAAGAATTCTTCTATTAGTATCCACCAGTCAACTAATTCTATCCACCTTATTATTTGCATAATGCATTTCATTTGGAAGCATAGGTGTAGAATTTTGTTTGATAATCTTTCTTCCAATCCCAACATAGTCATTCATCATATAAAGTCTTACATTGCTCATCATCATTTAGGCATTTCTGTTGTGTGTCATAATCGTTCTCTTAGAACCAGTTCTAAGTTAGATATTCACTGGAAACCACCTCCTCTAAATTTTTTGAAGATAAACATTGATGCTTCTTACAATACTAATTCTTTGCTAGCTGGTATTGGAATTATAATTTGAAATCATGCAGGAGCATATGTTCTGGGAAGGGCAACAGTAAAAAGAGCTATCAATATACATCGGCAGAAGCTTGGGCTTTACTGGAAGCTATGGAAATGGCAAAAGTTAATAGTTGGTCTCATGTTTTATATGAAACAGATAATCTTGCTATAAGTTCTTATTTGCAGCAAAAATATGTTCTTTATCACTGGCAAAGTATGCCTTTACTTAGAAAATGTGTAAATGTTTGTAACAATAACCCGGATTGGTCTAGTGTGTTTGTATACAGAAATTATAATAAGGCTGCTGCAAATGCTTTAGCTAAGGCAGCCTGTAAACATAATTTATGTGGGGAATGGTGGTTTCATTCACCTGCCATGTTAGTTTCTCACATCAATCATGATGTAAGAATATTTGGACGGTTAATCAATAATTCTTGTCAGCCCACCTAAAATCCCACAGTCAATCCCACTAATGACGTGGCAATGACTTTTCCCAATCTTTGGTTTTCTCTTTCCTTCTGACGTGTTTAACTATTTTCTGTTTTATTTATTTTTTGGTTTTTTTCTTTTTGTTTTAAATTGGGAAACCAAGAAAAAATACGAAAAGAAGAAGGAAAAAAAAACAACTCTCTCTCAGTTACCGCACCATTACCAACCCATATATCAGAACTTGAAACCAACAAAGAAGAAGAAGAAGTATCCAACATGTAACTTGTATCCAACTTCTTATAAGATTAACGAAACTTTAAACATGATTTTGTTTATCACGAATCTTAAAAAAAAAATTAGGGTTTAAAAATAGAATTATGGTAATCTTAAATCATATAGGGTTTAAAAAAGTATTATCCATAGTAATCTTTTCTATGTTTGATTATTTTGGGACGGCACCTCAATGAAATGTTCATGGTTTTGATTACTATTGATAATGCAGTCGGAGTTGTAAAATTCAATTTTGAATAATTCATCGCGCATGCATTAGCTGATCTTTATTTTCACTGTACCTTCAACAGTTTAGATTCATTTACAATAATATCTAGAGGTTTGTCGTACTTAATGCATTTGTAAGCCTAGAACTTTCTGTTGAAGTAGAAATCATTTGCATCTCTGAATTGGGTCTTCAATGTTCGTGCATCTTGTTTTATGTTCTTCAAGTTATGCGGAGTCTGTGCTACATCCTACCAAGACTAAGGTCTATGGTTACATATCCAAATATCCTTGGTTTTAATTTTCCATTTCCGCGGTAGCTAAATTAATTAAATTTTTTTTTTTACGGACTAGTTGATAGCTTACTCAAGTTACTTAGTATATATATATATATAGCTTAAATTTTTGAATCTAACTTAACTATATATATGTTTATTTTACATGCAGTTATGAATGGAAACGAATTGGAGATTGAGGAACCTGAAAAGTCTGGCAGTGTATAGGATGATGATAGTAACCATGGTGATCAAACAGTCGAGCCGAAACTTGGAATGAGGTTTGAAAATGCTAATGAGTTATTTGAATTTTATAATAACTATGCATACAAGACTGGATTTTATGTTAAGAAACGAACATGTAAAAAGGAATCCGAACCCGAACATGTAAAACGAACATGAGATGACGATGAATTAGCTTCACCAAATGATATCACACCAACCGAAAAATCTGCTCAGAATCTGAATCTGAACCCGAACCAAAAGTTGATGACGATATGTTAATGAAAAAAGTCAACTTTAAGGTATGGTTTCAAAAAGATGAATGCAAAATTGAGTGTAGTTGTCGTAGATTTGAATTTCGGGGTATACTTTGCTCGCACGCGATCTGTGTGTTACTTCGTTATGAAATATATCTAATCCCAGACAATTACATACTAAGAAGATGGAGAAAAGATGTAAGGTTACTACACACAAAGGTGCCAATGAATTCTGATAGTTGGCATTTGACTCCTGAAGAGAAATGCTACAAAGAGTTATGTGATTACTTTGCGGAACTTGCTGACGTAGTGTCCAAAGATAATGATAAGTGCAATTATATCAAGAAATGGATACGTAAACAATTGATAGCAGTTGGAAAGGGATCAGGTGTCGAAATGGAAATAAGCAAATCTAAACAAAATGATGTGAATGAAGTTGAAAAATTAGGTAACCCACCTCAAGTAAAGAGAAAAGGCGCTCCCAATAAGAATCGTTTGAAGCCTAAACAATACAAAAAAGAGCGACCAAAGGAAAAGAAAGCACAGCGGTGAGTTACTGTTTATTTTCATACTATTTTTATTTAAATTCTGTTTAATTGATTTAAGTTTTGATATCTATTTTTGTGACGGACCGGAAAATTACGTCTTTGGCGCGTCGCCCCGCATGCCGTAACTCCCCCGGTGCGCCATGATGAAGCTACGGTCCGGGTATTAGGGCTAGGCAAATACACGTCCATTTGTCCTTGCAAGCATGCTCGTGGAGCATGACGCATCTAACTTGGCTTCCACACCGTTCCAACTTATCCTTGTCCCGCAAAAGGGTTTAAGGCCATAAGGCCAATGCCAATGCATTTTTCATGCATATCTGGCTTTTCCTTTACGTAGGGAATTCATCACTAAATTTCCTAGCTAGTTGAGCAACCGTCATATTGCAGTGTCTTGTCCAGGCATAAGCCTTGGACTTTGGCGTATGCCGCACCAAGCCCTTGCCATTTCCTACGTTACCTCGCTTACCAACTATTTATAACTTGATAGGAAGTATGATCATCCACTTACTGGCATGCAACTAAGCCTCATCAAGTCTGTCCACGATCATATCTTGCGTCGAGCTACCGAGATTTAGATGATATGAGGGGCCAACGTGCTGGACCAGCAATGCTGCAACTCATTGCGGCTGCCTACGTACCCTTCCCTACTCTAAAGGGATCAAGCACAAACCGTAGTTCATCCTCGAAGGGACAGAAACTTAAACCAAATCGTTTGCAAGGCTGTGGCCTAACAAAAATGGTAATGGCC
The DNA here is from genome assembly GCA_023531295.1 of Papaver armeniacum. Classification (NCBI taxonomy): domain Eukaryota; kingdom Viridiplantae; phylum Streptophyta; class Magnoliopsida; order Ranunculales; family Papaveraceae; genus Papaver; species Papaver armeniacum. Next base: position 651,525 of record JAJJWW010007473.1, read on the forward strand.
TGGTCCGTATAGGCCATTCCGCCAAGATGCACAATGATTATGCATCATCGGGTCCGTGCCGTGGAATAGTGATGCCAACGCATCAAATGCCCTCTTCGAAAGGCTACACAACTATAAATGAGCCTTAGGCATCATTTATATTCTTCCGGTTAAGCTATGAAGCTTACTTGGTACATAGTCCGCATATGCACCTTCAACCAACTACCCCTCCCTATATATGTCTTAATGGAATTTCTACAAGTATGGAAAGGGGACCAAAAATCATTCACCAACTCCCAGTTTTACTATTCATGGTCTTTGCCATATTTTCTGAATGACCGCAATGATTGCCGAAGTTTCCTTTCATTTGCACAATGATTGTGCACCACTCTGTCCGTCTGCTTTGCATAATGATTGCGCACCACTTGTTCATTTATTGCACAATGATTACACACAATGATTGCTTACAATGATTGCGCACCACCAGGTCTTGGTGCACGGTGATTGTGCAACACATTGCTTCTGGTTATTGCACAATGAATGTGCGACATTCTCTTTGGCATATTTCACAATGATTATGCAATATTCTCTCGGATTGACCCTCTCTGTCCGATGCACAATGATTGTGCGCTCGGGTCAGTAGGCCAATAACTCTCATAATGCGCAATGATTACGGCTGTAAGCTCAAGGCCACCTACCCAATCGGCCTAATGCATCATGATGACGCAACGTTGGCCTGGCCAAATGCCAAACATAATGCGCCATTTTGGCTCGGATTGGCCTTAAGCCAATCCACCTTTTTCACGCTGCGGAAGCTTTGGATGAAGCTTCATCTCAGTCCATGGTGCATCTTTTAGCATGCGCCATGCTAAAAACACGGGGTGTTACAATTTTTTTAGGTCGACAAAGCAAACTTTACTGATCAAAGCATGATAGGTAATGTCCTGTCATCCAATGGAGCTGGAAATACTAACTTTACCAGAGGAGAATATGGCCAGTTGTAGGTAAGTTTATTTTTTAAGCTTAAATATGCATGGTTTCTTTCAAAGTCAATTCATACCGTATTACTGTATTTTTATTTAGTGTTTAGTTCCTTATAATCATGCATGTGTTGCTAAAGTTCTTTGAGGTAGTACATGTAGCACCACTCGCAAAATACAGTAGCAAAGATGAACATATATAGGGTCTGAGTCTTTTTGTTTATATTGGTTATGATTACAACACTTCGCTGAACTCCAAAGAATCGAAAACATAAGAAATACTATGGAACAATTTCAGGCACCACAAAGATCTTTATATGGAAGCGTCCACTACACCAAATTCCCGGATTAGTAACAGAAATTCGTAACGGCTTACTGGCCGTTGCGAATTTTCCGTTACAAATGGCCGTTACAAAAATGTTGTAACAGGCCGTAGCCGTTACGAAATTTCACAATAATTGTGAATAAGAGGCGAGCCGTTATTTAATTTTTTTATAAGCGTGCCAGCCACACGCTTGGTCACACTAGGTTGGTCACACTTGGACTGGCTACTTCCACCCAACCTCCCTAATAGTACATGATATTTCGCCCAAAAAATTTTATCTAACATAGTCCTATCCCTCGAATGAATTTCATTCCTTTTTTTTCTCCGTCAAAAACCAGAGAGACGAAAAAGAGAAACCTCTTTTTCTTCTCAGTTTCTTCCGTCGATCTCTCGATCCAACTTTGTTTTCTTCTCTTCTTTTTTTATCTCTTCTTTTTCTTCTAATGATTTTTATTAATATCACTTGTCATGTACAAAAAGAGACAAGAGAAAGTAGAAATTAGGGTTTGAATAGATTGATGGATTTCGGAGAAATTAGGGGCTTCAATAGATGGATGGATTTCGTTGAAAAGGGTATTGGCTCCTCTTCACTTCAAGGTATTGATTTAAGTATTAAATCTAAATACTAGTTTTTATCTTTCTTCCAAGGCTGGAAATTCAATCTATAGGTTTTTTCTTCCGATTTTAAATCTTAATCTTGTTTTTCTGCTTTGTTTTCTGATGATTAGTAAAGCAGATGTAAGAGATGGGTGTTGTGGTTGATAGATTATGATGCTGCGAAGAACATGGGATTAAAATTCAGATTTCTGCTGCTGATTCATGGCGAGAAAGAAATGAAGAACTGAAGATTAAATATGGATTTCTATTGGGTAATTGAGTTACAGAGATGGGTTCATTTAATTTTAGGGGTTTGAACGAATTGAGTAATGATGATTTAGGTTCGTAGAAGACAGAGATTCGTGGTCGACTTATGAGAAGAAGAATTGGTAGTTTATGTTTGCAATTTTGTCATTCTCAGATTCAGGATGGAGAAGATTAATGAAGTCATGGGTTAAGTTGATTTTCAGGTGAACTTGTGAGCTAGTTTGGTGTTGGCTATCAGAGATATAATATGTTGTTCATCTAGACAACATTCGTGTTTCGTTTAAATTGTATGCTAATTTTTTCTCTGTTCGATCAACAAAGTTCCAATTGGAGGAACCTACGGGCTTATTGATGTCCCAACAATTGCGTCAACAATTGTTATCATAAGTATCGAACTTGTCGGCATTTAAAGTTTAAAAGAGCTTGGGAAAGACACCGTCGCTTCCCCGATTATGTCTCACCACCTATATGCGGTCGGGGACTCGATCATCCATTAAATAAAGACAGATGAGATTTTCCTTCTCTGACAATTTAAGAGTTGTTGGCGAGAAGGTTTGGCAGCCTTAAACCCTGAATTGTCGACTACATCTAGCCAAAACTTTGAAACTGAGATGCATACGGATGATGACTTCCAAACAGACGATGATATCCAAATTCAAGCTCTTGAACTGAATCCAGATGCCTCTGGAAATTTTCAGACCGTAGTTCAAGAAAGCAACTCGGCTTTGGAGGAAGATTCCACAGAAGGTAATATTGCGTTATTGTCTTCTTACATATCAGATAATACTAGTTTCCTTGGTAGTCCTACAAACTCGCCATTTATATATTGCACATATATAGTATTACTCTCTTGTTAATAGGGTTTCCTAAAATTTGTCTTTGCAAAAACTGTAAAACGATTGAGGCGGTGCATATAGAAGAAAGTAAGTCCTGTGAATCAAATACCGTGTGCCCGCCAACGTAAAAAGCTCCAAGATCTTGAGACACAGGAACTTCGGAGGAAGAAGGATCTTGAGGAGATTGATGGTAACTTGTTTCTCCCAGGTTCTGTGTTGCTTATTTTGCTAGCTTGTTTTTTATTTGAACCTTTGTGTAGGGAACTTCGGTTTTTTGTAAAAATTGGTTGGGGAACCTTTGTGTACTAAAAATAGTTGAATTATTATTATCCTCTTACTTAGTGAGCATGTTGCATCATCAAAGAAAGCTCAAGCTAAATGTTACTATTACTTTGACCACAGTTATTTGTTTGATCTTAAATTACCACATTAAACATGATTGGCAAAAATTGCTATATCTATTTTGAAATTTATGTGTAAAATGTTGAAAGGTACGAGAAACTTTTGAAGGCATGGAAAGGTGCAAAACCACCACCAAAAACGCTCGAGCAAGCATCTAGGCTTGTCATGCGGACCTTACACAAAAACCGAAAGGTGATGTTGAGGTATATACATTAATGGGACATGCACCGCTAGAATTTGTGATTTTGCGATCGATTTTTGGTTTAATTAGGATGTCAATTAATGAGTAGGATGAAAGGCATGTAAAATTCGGTTTTTTGTTGTTGTTATTGTAGCACTAAACTACTAATTAACTAGACTAAGGGTCTTTTATTTTATTTTTTTGTTTAAGGGTCTGTTTAAATTCTATGGTCTTAGGTTCGCATGAGCATCGATTGACATTCTTTGTAGTAGAAGTCTTTCCTCCTCCTTGTCTCAAAGGAGTTGAATTCGAGTTGCACACATTTAGGTGAGATAGTGCTGCTTTTTAAAATAATTGCAAAACCAGTTCTTTATCTATTCTAATTGAAACAATTTCAAGTTTGGTTTCACAACTGGAATTAAATTACTACTAGGTGGATACTTATGATGTTGTTGTTGGGGACGGATTAACCGTTTATGTTGATGTCGCGGACCCTAGGGAAGCCACCATCAGTGTGCCTGAGGATGTTCGAGTGGCGATTTAACGATCAAAAGCACGTGCATCCAAAGATAAGTCGAAGGCAAAAGCACTGCATAAGACCATTGTGGATGTTGGTTACGAGGTTCTTGCTTATCTTAAAATCTGTTTCCCTCAAAGAAAGTAGGTAAGACACTACTTATTTGATAATTGACTACATGAATTTGCAGCAATTGGTAAACGATTGAATTTGCGGTTGTTTTAATAAAGCTAGTACATGGACTATCGATTTATGTTCAGGCTTAAAAATCCGTGATTTGAGCTATTGGCATGCCGCAAATTACATTTTGATCTGTTTGTGATGGTGTCTTTCTAACACCAATGACTATTTTATTTTTGGATTTAGATTTGTGCGTTACATTTGTCATGTAATCGACTAACGGATTTCTCTTTTGCCAATTAGGGTGATAATTTGACCCTTTCGAAACTGGACCAGATGCGCATTATGATGCCCATTTCCTAAGACGGTAATGGCTATGAAGTCTTACCAAACTCAAAGCCGAGGGTTTGGTTAGAACTTAATTGCTAGCGAGATCCTGTCATTTCGTACACCGTTGTCTTCAATGGTATTCTAGCTTGCAAAATGGTATGTCTTTGCTACACCTTACAGTTGCTTTCATTTTATAGTTGGGGCTAAGTGTTGAACTAGTGCATGTTAGTATCTTATTTTTCCTAAACCAATTGAATTTATTACTTACAGAGAACCAATGTGAGTAGTTGAATTACTCAAAGAGAACCAATGCGATTAAACCGAAAAACAAAAGTACAACCTATCGTGCCATTCCCGAATCGAGAAAGAAGGCCATGGTGTATACTCTTTGCAGCTGCCCCGAGCTAGTCGTGGATCGTGCACCTCCCTTGGTCTTTGCTAACCTATCAATGTAGTGGTGCATGTTATTATCTGTTATGGTTTAAAATGAAGAAAAAAGAATATGCTTAGGCGTACATTTATGGCCCTTGATTTTTCTTTTGGAAAATATGTATGCTAGTTAGCAGTGCTTCTTGTTCAATAATTGCGCCTTGTATTTTTATGTCCATTGCATGGTTATGATATTCATCAAAACAATGTCACTGTACATCAAAACAATGAAACTAAAGATTTTGTGACCTTTGTGCACTGCCTCATCTTTTTCAGGACCCATGTGCATTACAAATGTGAGCTTCTCTCTTGAACTCTAATTTAATTTTGCTTGTCTCTTTTGGGAATTACAACACGATGTCGATATCTTTGTATGTTTCCTGTATGTTCAATATTTTGCTTTGCCTTTCCATTTTTTGACTTGTGCCATGGTAGTACTAGTATCTTTCACTTCAACCTAGGTGGTTCCTTGGGTGAATAAGGTCTATGTTATAAGCTTCGTAATATCATAATAGTTGTATATCTTGAAATTTGATTGGTGGTTTTAGGTGGAAACAACGAAAAACTTGGGAGGAAGAAGAAGAAGAAAGAAGAGAAGTTTTGTCATTGTTTTCTCAGTTCCATCTAAATTAGTGTTTACCAACTCTTCTTTGCATTGAATTGATTATGATGTTTTTATATAGGGTGGGAGAATTCAAGAGGTTGCCGTAATGTCTTTCTTTCTTTCTTTCTGCAAAGGAGTAAGATTGTGCTTAATATCGTCAAGATGGGCAAGGAATGAGCAATTGGACCAATCAACTTCTATGTAGGAAGTTAGTAAGTTTCTATGTATTGCATTAGAAATTTGGAACTTAGTTTCTATCTATTCCTTAGAATTTGATACTTAACAAAAAAAAAAAAAAATTGTGTACTTAACAAAAAAAAAAATTGTACTCGGAAAGAATTTGTGTTCTTTTTGACATGAATTGGTTGAATGTAATGTAAAATGATTGTTGAATGTGATATGAATTGATTGTTAAATGTGGATGATATGAAAGGTTGATGAGAGTTAATAGAAATTAGGCTTATTTCCTGAGAAAATGAATCTGGTGGTCAATACTGACCTAGTCAAAATTGGTCAGTGTTGACCAATTTTGACCAGGTCAAGGTTGACCGGCAGTAATTTTTTTGTTACAAAAAAAAGTTCGTAACTGGCTCTGAGTCGTTACAACATCCCTGTTGCAAAAAAATTCGTGAACGACTCTGTTTGTTACCACGTGGCAAATTCAGAACGGCCAAGCCTCGTTACGAGGGCCGTTACAAAAAAATTAAATTGCCACAAAGCCGTTACAAAAAAATGTAACACCCACTTTGCAACAAGGCGAGGGCCGTTACAACCCGTTTTTGTAACGGCCTGGTTCTGTTTCTAATCCCAGAATTTGGTGTAGTGGTCGACAACGCTGCAACTGCATACGGAATACCATATATTCATCTGAGAATGGGGCACATACACAGAGAGTATTTTCTGGGAATGTTAATAGTGTTGCGCCTGCTTTTGGACATGGAGTATTTTCTGCGCATGTTGATAGTATTGCGCCTGCGTTTGGAGAAGCTCAGCCATGGAGAAGTGCACATTTAGCCAATGCCACACCTACAAATGAGGATTTTACCATTTCTTTGCAAGAAAATTAGTTGTCTGATAATGGGTTGAATCACAGACCTTTTTACTTTTCATTACGTATTTATAATGTGGTATCATCGTATTTTGAATTGTTAAAACTTACTGTTGTTTCGGTTATTTAAAAATTATTAAATCTTTATTATTGTTCTAGTGAGATTTAATCTAGAATCTGAATGTGAATCTACAAGGAATTTTATTGACGTTTTAAGCACTAAGCAGAACTATAGCATAACATGAAGATGATGGATAAATAAATTGTTTATAAAAAGAATAAAATGTACAATAATCTTATTTTGAACTGTTCAGAGAATCAGACGTGAATCAAACACGTAACCTTCTGACAGAGTTAGATGTGCTACCATTGCTCCACATATTCATATAGGAGTTAAGGGTTTGTGAAGTGACAAATAAGTAAAAGCGGACACGATGTTACCTATGTTAGGGACAAGCTATCAAAGTTAAGCAACTGCCTTCGAGACTCGCCAGCATGGGAAGCAAGTACCCGACTCTTTTATAGACAGGGAAACATAGAATATCAATAATTATCCCAAATTCCTAAAAATGTATTTGCATTGATGAAAACAAGAACACACAGGTGCACCTTTAACCAACATTCCAATATTGAGTCATGCCAATAATACCAGATTTGTTGGTTGTTTGAATTTTATCTAGACAGTACAAGAAAAAAATATCTTGAATACCGAAACTTTTTATTACCTGTAGCACGAACGCAAAGAAATGTATGCTATTTCTAATGAAGTTCTGGTTTGGACTGTAACAGTTATCGTATGACTTAGATGACCTGTCTCCTGGTGGTTAATCTTGTTTATCAGTCACTTATGATCATAACTTTAGATCAATTCTTCCAGGTGTGTAGTTTCACACTCACTTGACAGTAACTAATACAAGACAACTTGTACATATTTCAGTTTGAATGACTGTATAAGATAAGAGTCTGAAAGTAGTATTGAATGACTGTAGAAGATAAGAGTATGAAAGTAGTAATGTGTATAATCTACTCTAAAACAGAAGTCATATAAAATGAAAAATCTCGTAATGTATCTCTTAGCATATCAATATTTTTAAATGAACATGATACCATGAAATGTACAGTTTAAAAGAAATGAACAAATCAGTGTAGTCTAACCTATTCTAATGCCCATTACACTTACAAGCTAGGCTATAATTACAAAGAACATTTTTATTTTTCGCTTTCAAAAGGCTCATACTAGACTTCTAGTTCTTAGCCTTATTTCCACATTTTTATTTTTCGCTTTCAAAAGGCTCCATACTAGACTTCTAGTTCTTAGCCTTATTTCCACTCAAAATGTTTTGGTTCCCCAGCTTCCCAAATAATGTAATTAGCTCAGACATGACATTCAATTCTGAAGATAAGAAAAAAAAATACTCCCTCCGTCCCACTAATAAGTGACCTAGTTACTTTTATATTTTGTCCCACCATTAAGTGACCTATATCACTAAACAAGGAGATATTCCTAAAATTATCCTTTTAATTGATTATAAGAAATATAAGAAATATGCATAATTTGATATTCATGTTTATATTCGTTATGTAGGTGTTTTAAAATGCTTTATAACGGTACGAAGTTTGCGAATATCCGTGGTGTAGTTTGAGAGATAAATTATTTCAAAATTTCACTATTTATTATCCATAAGGGTATAATTGTAAAAAGTGCTTAAAAATATTTTTCCCCTGTCATTTTTTAAAATCGCTGTAAACTTCAAACCAGGCCACTTAATAGTGGGACGGAGGGAGTACATAATTTATTTTCAATCTAAATATAAATTCTCCAACAAATTGAACCCAAAAAACAAATCAAATCACAAGCTCAATGTCTAGTGTTCATGACCAAGTTCTAATTTTGAAACTCAAATTCAAACTGGGTATACATGAAAAATGCAATAATAATAATAATTGAGAGTGAGTGAGTGAGTGAATTACCAGGATCTTGACGAGCTAATTGAATCTTAGATAAAATCAAGGCCATCTCCATCATCAGATTCCAAAATTGAAACTTGAGGGGTAAATGACTAGGAAGAGAAAGTCAAGACCATCTCCGTCTTCCACCTCTTCTCGGCTTCTAGTGTTTCAAATTCTATTCACTTGTCTCTGGTTCTATTGCTTTACAAATTCAATCATACATAAACAATAATAAACCATTTTGATTGTTTAAAATTCTTCTATAAACTTCTTCAAAAAAATCAAATCTTATAAAAGCATGACCTAAATCCTACCAACGAAAACAAAACTTACCTTTGCCGTTTTTATTAGGAGGAACAACGCACTCGTTAAGTGAAAACCCTTGATCGATGAAAACAATATCAGAGGACCCTTATGTTTATTTTGGAAAGTAGAAAAATAAAAAATGACATAACATGTAAGAAAGAAAGAGAAAACCAAGAATAAGGAAAAGTCATTGCCACGTCACTGGTGGGATTGACCGTGGGATTTTAGGTAGGATGAAAAGAATTATTAATATAAGTAAGTTCCTTCGTTCAATTTTTTGTTTTTAGCAATATATCATGCAAACATACAAGTATAACATTTGTTCTTCGTATGTACAAAGTGGAAATAGGTATATGTCCACTTGATTAGGCATATCAAAGCGCGCAGTAGCTAAATAGAACATCAATTTCAACCAGAACTGCTTTTGCAGCCTCCATTGAGGATGTAAGCCTCCCAGATTTCAGAGAAAGATTGCCATGACTGTAAGAAGAATGCTCCAGAAAGAACTGTTAGAGATAACACCACACCAAACAAACTGGTAAGGGCTAGTCGGCGTCTTCCAAAGCGATCTATTAGGATGATTCCCAACATTGTTCCAATAGCACTCATACCAGCGACAATAAGGGAGAGGAGTAAAGCCAACTTGTTTGAAGTAAATCCAGCCATCTGTACGATTGTGGGACTGTAACACGTGACAGTGTTGATTCCAGTGAATTGCTAAAATGCCTGATAAAATATTCCAACGTAAAAAGTAATTATATAAAACGCAGTGCATGAAAAAGAAAAAGAAAAAAAAGACTGTACATGTATGTTATCAGCCAAAAGCAAGTCTGAGTATGCCAATAGATATAGATAATTCTAACAGGTATGGCTTGGCCATTACATCAAATACCTATGAGAAAACCACTTACGAAGCATTAGCACTTATGAAATATAAACTATATTTTCTTAGGGGCACAAAAAGCAAGGGGGTATCTGTTTAACAACTTATACCTGCAAAACGGCTCCAGCGAGAAATGCAAGCCTAATTTCCATGGATCCAAATACATCGGTGTTGTTCACTGAATTTTTGGATAGAGTTTCTTCCGCTAAAGCAGCAGTCAGCAGGTCTACTTCCACTTCAATAGCCTCGGATTTCTCATTTTGCAGATTAAGAAAGATTAGATTCAGCACAACAGAAGGGTGACTTCAATCCTTAAAAGGATAACAACAATTTATGCACCTTCATGTAAAGCCAGCAAGGAGATTCAGGTAAGAGCTGAACAACAACTGGTACACCAGAAACTCCAAGCATCCAACGCCATGTCCCAGAAACCTGATCCACCAGAAATCAAAAAATACTGAAGAACATGAGAACTGCTGAATCATTTGATATTTCGAAGGAAAATTGCATCTAGAATGAATATGACAAAAAACACAGCTAAACCACTCAAACAAAGCATTTACAAATATTATTAATGAAATTGAAGGGAGCCAAATCCCTGCCTAAACTATTACTCCATAACCAAGTAGTAAAGACCAATTTAAAAATGTAAAAGAGCTTTAATGGCAGAATAAGGAAAAAGTAAGGGGTAAGAGTATGTTATAAGAGTTTGGGACCGACATAGGTGCATTCCAAACTGTTAACCCTAATGACGTCTAAGCTTCAAGATTCTTAAATTCCTTGTGACAAGCACCATGCCATAAACTAAATCAGACCGCTAGCTACACAAGTATATAAGAGCTCTACCGAGGATACGAGGGTGAAACTGGATCCACCAGTGTAAATAGCTTTTTGCAGACCTAGAAATCTAAAGGTACCAGTACATCACCAAAAGTCAACACCATATATGACTGGAAAAGGCGACGAAAGAAAAAGAAGAAAGAAAAGGAGATAATCCCCTCAATTTCCAAAAGATAAATGTCCCCACAAATTTTATCCTGTTGCTGCCTTTTGGAACTGCAAAGCAGATAACCTTATGCTCTAGAGTATGTGTAATGAGCAAAGAAAACAAAAGAAGATTCTCTTCCAATAATTAAGGAACTATATTCGAATATGATTAACAGAAAATTCATCTCCAAACATTATCACATCATATAACAATTAGAATCCAAGTTCAGATTACCATTTTTTTTTCTGAGGAAGCATACCCTTAAAACAATCCATGTTATAAAATAGCTCATTGCTTGGATGAATAATAAACATCTTCTACTTGTCAGTATAAGAAGACAAACTAGAACCAGTTCATGTACATAATCACTTCATTCCTAAGGATGTCCATGAAAAGTTAAACACACTGAAGATTGTCAAACATATTTATTGGTCCTTTTTCAGACTTCATAAGTAGACTAACAGTTGGTAGACTGAAAACTCCTATGTAGTTTTGTGAGTTGGAGTTTAGGAGATATTTGTGCTTCTTAAGCATTTAGGTGTGCCTTATAGCATCTCCTATTCTTCCTGCAGTGATAATTATTAACTACTTGCAAGTTCCATCTCTGATAGCACCCCCACTGAAGCAAACTAAACCCTATGGAGAAACTAAATTAATCATCCATATTACAGGTTCCCTGGACATGGTGATGATGGATGAAACAACAGAAATACAAGTAATGAAGTCTGACCTCAGTGGAAGCTAGGTTCACAAGATATGAAAGAAACTGGCCACCAGTAATCATCAGGACATTTGTGCTCACTAATCCTCCCCTTATTTCAGATGGAGATGCTTCTGCAATGTAGATAGGAGCTGTAACAGATGCAGCACCAATGCCCAGGCCAACCAAGAGTCATCCAAAGATAAGAACATACGATCCGGTGCAGCAGCCATGACAACTGCACAATTACTATTGACCACCAGGAAATCATCTTTAATGTACAGAAGTGCCCCAGATATAACACCTGAAATCAACAATTGGTCACAGCATAAAACACCAAACTACAGCATTTCTTTATTCCATATAATATATTTCGTATTAGCTTAATTAGCCAGAGATGAAACTTTTTATTCATTTTGACTAGTAAAAACATACATCCGTTTGAATCCTATCCACATGCACCTAGTGTCACCATAACCACAAAAGAACAAGTAAAAATCTCCGAAGAACGAGTATGAAGTATGAAAAGGAAATTAAAGACGAACGTCTCGTAAACAGTGGTGACAGAATCTAACCAGGTTTCAAAAACAAAAGAAGCGCTTATAAGCAATGGTGATAAAATCTGAAGCGCTTATAAGCAATGGTGATAAAATCTACGTAGTTCAAACGTCTCGTAAACAGATTCCAAGCAAACAAAAATTCAATAGGCAACTAGGTGGTATTGACGACATGACTACATTCCTATCAAGATTTTTTTACCAAATTTGAGTACATAAAATCGTTGGATTTGACCCCTAATTTCCTTCATCAGTTCATAAAGAACACATTCTACTCAAATCCCCCAAAACAAACAATTAAATTGACTCCATTTGCTCCATAAGTTCTAACAAGATTTCCACTGGGAACACAATATTCACCAAAATAAATCACTTATTCAATTCCCCATCATAATTCACCCAGTTAAGTTCATAAAAACAAACAGCATTAAGAAATTTAACAATTTCTAACCCCTCTCATTAACATTTCAAGGAAAAATTAAGAAATACTGTTTCCAATTACCTGTATCATTTCCGAAGAGCAATCCACGATACCAGCAGTAAGGGTTAACCCTAGTACATAACGGAGGGTTACTGAAATATGTAACTAATAATTATCCGAAATGGACCAAACGGTGGTGGCGGTGGTGGCTGAAAGAGGAGGAGGGGACTCAGTCGGGTCAGAGGACAAGAAAAAATGAAGACCAGAGCCAATGATATTCCTGATTGGCGAATCTTAAATGTGAGTTAGAGCAGTTCCTATGAAATAAACAAACTCCAAGTGCTCCCACTATGGAATGAATGAAATTTTGAAAAATGGATCGAAATGCACCTTGCGATTAAGCCCAATTGTGTAGTGGACACTGTGGCTTTAAGGATCGAAATGCACCTTGCGATTAAGCCCAATTGAAGTATGCTCAGGTGATTCATAAACAAGAACGATTTTTTTGGGCACCACTGTCTTTTTTGGGACCGATTTGGCCACCTACCCTATAGTCATAAGGGGTGTCTTAAAAGGTGGAGATGACTAGTTTACCCTTTAACTTATAACTCTACCACTTCTTCTTCTATTCTACAATTTTTCTTCTTCTCTTCTTCACCAATTTATGATCATCTAAACCTGATCATATACAAATCTAATCAAAATCATCAAATTTTCATCGTCGTCGATTCATTGAATTTTTATCGTCGATTATCAATCTTTTGTAAACAAACTCGTCCATAAGTATTTTCCCACAAACTCATTACTTCTAATTTGTTTTTGATTGAAAATTTTGAGTAGTAGTCATCAAAATAGGTTGAAAATGGAAGTTACAGTAGTAAGTTTGGTTAGGAATTTTGTGGAAAAACTTTGTCGAACTAGCCGAACTTGCTGGAAATGAAGAACATGAAGAATAGTTCGGCTGTTTCGCAAAAAAAAAAAAAAAAAAATTCCTAACCGAACTAAGGTTTGGTAACTTCGCAATTTTGTTTTCCCTAACCGAACTAAGGTTTGGTAACTTCGCAATTTTTTTTTCCTAACCGAACTATGGTTTGGTAACGTCGCAATCTTTTTTCCTAACCGAACTAAAGTTTGGTTACGTCACAATTGATTTTTTTCTGAAAATCTATATATTGATTTTTTTTTTTGATTTAATCTTATACTAATCATTAATTATGTTAACTAATGATTCAACTAATCATTACACTAACATAATTAAAAAGGGTAATTTTGGTATTAAGATAAATATATGTATAAGGGGTGACTTAGTATTACTTCAAATATCTTTCCCAAAAAAAACAAAGGTCCCCGGAAAAAAACAGCGGTGCCCAAAAAAACCGTTCATAAATAATTGTTACATGTTTAAATGGGATGGATTGCCTGATTTGGGGCTGGGAGTTCAGTTCGTTAATCGTGAATATGTTGGGAAATAGGCCCAAGAAAAGGAAGAGATTTTATTTATTTTTTTTACCAGAAGAGAAGAAATATGTTAAGAAGATGAGGAATTTACAAGACAATCTACCATATGTAGATGAAAATTACAGAAATATAAAACAACTCAAAAGAAAACTGACTTCCAACTACACACAGTTTGTGAGTAGTTAAGGTGAACTCTCTTTCCCGCATCTGAAGCCCAAGTAAGCACTAGAGATTTTGCATTATCACATAGCTCCTTATCAGTCTTGAAAGTATAATGTTAACGAGGAAACCGCAAATGCAAAAAAACCTCGGGACCTAGTCCAGACTTGAACACCACACTGTATTAAGCCGCTACAGATTCTAGCCTACTACAAGTTAACTTCAGACTGGAATATAGTGGAGCCCTAACCAAGTATCACACCAATTAAGGTACAGTCGCATTCCGTACGCCTCTTGAATCTCGCAATACCCTGCGCACTTGATTCCCCTAGCTAACGTCCTTTATATCCTGAAGTTGCTACGACCCAAAGTCGAAGACTTATAAACAAATTTGTCTCACACAGATAAGTCTATTCTATTTTTGGTTTCCGTCTATAGATTCAAAGAACAAGGTGAACAAGAAACACAACTAATAATCCGGTCTTATGTCTCCCGATGAGTATCCTAGAATATTGGTCACCTCACAATAACATAACTGATTTACATAAGAAGTACTTATTGTTGAATCACTAGAGTCTGAGATGAAGAACTTTTGTGATTACTTTTTATATCCTACCTATCGGAGATAAATCTCGAGATAATCTTAGAGAAGATTAAACTCAATACGATAGAATAGTAAGATCAGAATAAGCAACTACAGAGAAAATAGTGGGACCTGATTCACCAATCCCAAGCAAAGTCTTTAAGTCGTTAAACCTAGTAATGGTTTTCAGAAGAACTGGAAACCTAGGTTAAGAAAGAATCGACTCTAATTTGCAACTAGGATACATGAAAGTGTCGGGATTAGGTTTCCTAGCCGCTAGAGTTTCTCCTTATATAGTCTTTCAAATTAGGGTTGATTACAGCTAAGATATCTTATTAACAAAGCAATCAATATTCAACGCTAGATGAAAACCTGACTTGAGAATTAAGCTAAGAATGCTTAGAAAATAAGCAATCAATCTCCACCATTAGATGGTTTAGCTTGATATACACAAATGAAATATACATATATTCAGATATGGGTGAACTGTACCTAAACGTGTATAACGAGTTTCCTCAAGAACACTTAACCAAAGTTAGCCATATGAACACTTTTAGCTTAACTATTTTCATCAAACACTTCTAGACTCAATCTGATAATCAACCAATTATGATAGTTGATCAAATGTATTCAAATGTGTTTTAGGAGAGTTGTTCAAATGCTTAATATCTCATGGAAATATATGTCAAGCATTTGAAACATATTCGGCTTGGTTTGTATGTATACAAAGTACGTATACTAGAACCAATTCATGAACGTATTCCATGGTTTGCAAACTGAGTTCACATACCTTAAGGCATTGAAAATTCAGGGACTTTAGTTCGCAAAATCATAAACGAACCTGAGTTCATGAGTATAGACAATTTAGTTTCCATACCGAGTATGTGAACAAGTTGTCATAACTGCTGATTTTAGAACGTAACTACTGAGTTCGCAAAACAGATAAACTTGTTCGCAAACATTGTTTGCAAACAAGAGTTCTGGACCCAACTAGTATTTAACAGTTTTCATACTTGGTACACATACTATGCTATATCCAGACTTTGGTAGTGGTTCTAAAACTCTCGACAAACAATTTGAAACATCCTTACAAGAACAACAATGGTAATCTTACACATACCACTAGCTTCAAGTAATTTTCAAATGAATATTTGATCAATACGAAATATCTCGAGTTAACATCAAATGATTGTCTCACACAGATTATGTAAGATGTTCAAGGTCATTTTCACATGATCAACTTGACTTAATATTTGGTTTCCAACAAATGAATTGTTCATAACTAAAGTTGTCAAGTGGATGATGAAGCATTCTAAGCTTTAAACTCATATTTCGAGAATTATATTAACGAGATAAACTCGACTCGAAATTTCAATATGTATAATATAAAATCTATATAGATATACGAATTAGTCTCATTAGTAGATAGAATTGAATAGACTTCTAAGTGATAGACAAGTTTTTTCGACGGACCGGAAAATTACGCCTTTGGCGCGTTGCCCCGCAGGCCGTAACTTACCTGATGCGCCATGATGAAGCTATGATCCGGGCCTTAAAGCTCCCTCGTAGGCATGCTCGACGAGCATGATGCGACAAACATAGCTTCCACACCGTTCCAACTTACCCTTGTTCCGCAGAGGGTTTATCAAGAAAATAAAAACTTTCTTAATACGGCAAAAACGGCCTTTTCAGGCCTTAAACGACGAAATTTGGCTAAATTCTGGAGACCATGTGGATCTATGGATCAACATGTCTTGATCTTTGGGACGTTTCCCATCAAAATGGACTCTTCGTGAGCTAAATTACGACACTCAGGTTTTTAGCCTATGTCGAACGCCTTGATAGGAAGTATGAGCATCCAGTGAATGGAATGCAACTTGCCTCATCAAGTTTGGCCACAATCATCTCTTGCATCGAGCTACCGAGCCAGATGATATGAGAGGCCAAAGTATCGCAATCATATCTAAATTAGATGATATGAGTGACAACGTGCTGGACAGGCAATGCTGCAACTCATTGCGGCTGCCTACGTACCCTTCCCTACTCTAAAGGGATCAAGCGCAGACCGTAGTTCATCCACGAAGGGACAGAAAACTTAAACCAACTCGTTTGCAGGGCCGTGGCCAAGCAATAATGGTAATGGCCTAGTCCGTATTAGGCCGTTCCGTCAAAGTGCATCCAAGTGATGAATACTTGGTCCGCGGCATGGCAAAGTGATGCCCATGCTTAATACAATCCATTTTCCAGGCTACGCTGTTATAAATGAGGCTTAGGCATCATTTATACTCTTCCGGCTAAGCTATGAAGCTTACTTGGTGCATAGTCCGCATATGTACCTTCAACCAACTACCCCTCCCTATATATGTTAATTTGACATTTTTACAACTTAAATTGGGGAACCAAAAATCATTCATCAAATCCCCAGGCCGTAATGGCTGCACCTCATAACCTTGTCCAACTGCGATGTTCAACCATGTTGGTCGTACACTGCCAACCCGATGTCCAGCCATGTTGGTTGTCCGTTGCCAACCCGATGTCCAACCATGTTGACTGTCCGCGGCCAACCCGATGTACAACCATGTTGGCTGAACATTGTCAACACATTGGCCAAGGGCCAATGTTCCTTTTCTTACGCAACAGAAGCTTTGGATGAAGCTTCATCTCAGGCCATGGCGCATCACTTAGCATGCGCCATGCTAAAAACACGGGGTGTTACAAGTTTTAGTCTCCACATACCTTTTGTCGTTGAAGTTCCTCCAAAGTCTTCAGTAGATCTTCTTCTTCAAAGGTAAACTCCGTGAAGTCTAATGTTCAACTACACACTTCCATGCTAATCCGAGACATATCTATAAGTAGACTAGAAATCAAGACATAGTTTTGATCAACTAAATTTGACAACTAGCTCGAGATAGCAACGCTTGCGAGTTCGACCAAACAATGCTCTAACAATAATATCGTGTCGTGCTATTACTTTACTTCCCGCATATTGTAATTATTGTTTTAGTTATAATAAAATAATTGTATTGTACGTTAATCAAACACTTGATTTGATCCCATAGTTGGTTGGTCCAAACTTATACTATATTATCTTCTTGGAAGTTTCTGTATATAGTAGATCATGCAAGGTATCTCTTATATAGTTATATAGGTTGATACCAAAAAAAATTGGTGTACTTGGTACCCTCGTCATTTCAGTTTTTAAGCCTAAATATTGTACGGAACCTATAAGATTTATTTTTGAGAATTTGTGTCTTGAAACAAAGATTACGAGACTTGTCTTGTTGGAATTCGGTGCATATTGCAGTTCCGATACATAATCGGCTATTACTTGAATACTGATTTCGCAGATCGTACAAGTTAACTTTTCTTTATATTAGGTACCGATATTTATTGTTGATCTGTCCTACTGATTGTGACAAGGTTGTCCATACAAATTTACGATTTTAAATTTGGTCGTGTACTTGGTATCCCCTGTTTTTCAGCAGATTTGTTTTAGTCCACCTTTAATTGTGAAAGAAAAAATAAAATGCAAACATGAGAAAGCAATACCATTAATAGTTTTCTTTTTTGTAGGATTTTTGTACTACTAACAATGTATTCTTAGGTTTTTTGTATTGCAAAAAGCATCATACACAATATAAGTCTCTTAAAAAAAATTGTTCTCATATGTTATTCATGTGATACATTTATATGTTTAAGAATATAAAATATATGTAATTCATGTGATACTTTTTGCATTTCAAAATGTAAAAATATATTACATATATCTTGTAATTATAAAATTCTAGATAATCTGACCTGTCATTTATTTATTCTAATCCAACGGAAAAAAAACCTGCTAGATATTGTAAAAGTTGCCACTGACAGAAAGAAGAAGTGAATATCAAATCTAGTTTGTGTAATCGTGAAGAAGAAAAAAATAAAAATGAGAACGAAAAAGAAAGTGTATTGTGAACTTTCAACTAAGAAGAACAAGGAGAAGAAATGAATTACCATTGAAAAACTTCAAAACTTCTTGTTTTTTTTATAAGCTTTCCAAACTTCAAATTTTTTATAAGCGTTCCAAACTTCAAAACTTCTTGCAACTCTCTGAGCAGAACAAAATAATTGTAAGTTCCCGGATGGAGTTCCTTCTTTCTTAAATAGGCATCATCACGTGTAGTTAGTTTTAATTTCAGGGGGTGATACAAGTTATTGAATTGTTAAGGGTGATACAAATTCTTGTTACACTTTAGTTTGCTGGTAATTATTTGAACTAGAAATGGGTAGAAGTTTTAGTGGGTTGTTTAAGTGAACTACTAATTGATAGAATGTGACATCCAACTCAAAATAAAGTAAAAACAAAGGCACAAGATTAACAATCAATGAGTGAAAGAATAGATATGGTATTTCTGGTGATGGTTACACAGAACTGAATTTATTTTTATTTATTTTAGCATCATTTAGTTGTTCTTCTTTGGAAACTTTTCTTTGATATTGAGAATAAAGTAACTAAAATAGGGTTATGGACTAGAAATTCCAATTGAAAAGCTCTATTTTTTTACTGCTGTTTTTGGATTATTTGTTTGGGAGTGCAATGTTATGCTTACTACTTATGTCTCCATTATTTGAAATTAAACCAATTAAGATAGGATCCAGCATTCATATGGTTGTAATCTCTTATAATGGATGATGGCAGTGCAAATTTATCACTCTCAAGGCTTAGTTTGGTACTAATAATAATGTGTTTAGAGTGGTAGACAAAATAAGAGACAAAACTTAAAGGAGACAAAGTATGAAAGAGAGGAAGAGAAATCAGGTGCTTTTTCTCATTAACATTTACTCTTTAAATACATGAGATGGAGACAAGATAAGAGTACATGTGTAGAGTAACATAGAAGAAGTGTTATATGTGTCTATCATAATAAGAAACTTTCCCATGCATAGTGACACATGGGGGTGGTCAACCATACCACCACCAACATTCCTACAACATAATGCAAGTTTTAGAAAATATGCTTTCAATTCTGTGATGTTGGAACCATAATTAGTTGAGTCGTAAAACAACTTGGTGAGAAAACTTGATTAAGGTTACAAGATGATGTATATGACTTACTACTTTAGTCCAAGATCCTTCTGTGTGAAACGTGGACGTGGCGGCGACAGTGGGACCATGTAAATTATCGAATAATACCAAAAAGTAAGCCTTTGTGTGGATCAATGAGTCTAGTTTGGACTCTAGACTAGTAGTGGTTCACTGTTCATGGCATAATGTTCTTAAAGTTCACCATTTATGTTATAGTCCTCACAAGACAAGATACTACTATCACTTACAGTTATGGCATCTTGAAAAACATAGTTGAAACTCTATAAATCAGTGTTTTTGTGACCAGCAAAATTTATTTATAACGTGAGATTATTAAATTAACAAGTTCAAATTTATTTAGAAAGATCATTATATACGAGTATAACTAATGGGGTTTCAGCTGTAGTACTAAATAACAAGTTTGGATTTTGTCCATGCCATTTAAACATATAGAAACTAGTACATGTAGGACTTATTCGGTGATTAGTTTGGCCATAATTCAAACACTATTCTAAGCAAGTTTTTCCCTAAAGTTTAGGAACTTAAGAGCTAAGTTAGGAAAACTTGTTCCCAAAGTTAGGGCTTCTTAAGGGCCAAGTTAGTTTCTCTATATATAGGATTATAATTAGAGGTGTGGAGATAATCCAACCTAGAAGAGTGGTAAATCCTTGTGCTTAGGATTTTGATCTCTTTGGTAGGGAGGGTCGTGTGCTACCATGAAGGTCAATATCGGTGTGAGAGAAAAACTTGTAAAGACAGGATTTTGGTGTTCTAGGGTTTAGGGTTTGGGGCTTAGCCCAAAACCAAGTTTCTAGTGTACCATTTTTCTTGTCTATTACTAGCAGCTGTGAAGACGGTGTAGAAGAGAAGACACGGGGATGGTTTGGTGAAGGTTAGAGAGTTGGTTTCTTCAATGGTGTTCTCGGGTATGTCTTGTTAACTCTTTGGTTCTTGTCTTGGGTTGCGGAAAGGGCATGTAATTATCTTTGGTTTAATGGAAGTTTTTCCGGTGGTGTTGGCCGTGGATGTAGCCTGTAAAGGTGAACCATGTATATCTTGTGTTATGGTTGTGCATGTGTTTGTTTATCTTTGTATCTCTCTTATTATTTCTCACATGTCCGGTTTAAATCACCAATTTCCTTTTGTGACCCTGATTTCCGCTGCGCTCGGGGTGTCAATTTTCCCAACAATTGGTATCAGAGCCAAGGACGGGCTGGTGTGATTGAATCTGGAATTGAACGATAGTTTATTGTTCGTGTGGAGAAATATGTTTTGAAGATAATGTTTTCAACCTGTGTTTACACAAAGATGGATTTGTGATGTGATTTACAAATCGGAGGTTCGACTTGGTAGAAGAGTATGTTCTTCGTTTAGTTTTATGATGTAGCATGAGATGCAGAATAAGACTGAATGAGGTGGAATACATATTTACTTCTTGAAGAGTGTTAGTAACCATACACTATAAAGAATGGGTTACATTGTTTGAAGAAAGGATGAGGTCGTGAGGTCTCATGTAGAAGAAATTCTAGCAACGCTTCGAAGTTATGCACGAGATGTTATAGATTTATGTTCTTTAGTCTATGTTAAAGTATTTTTGATGGCTTGCACGTAATTTTCAAGAATGTGCCCGATCTCGGGAGCATGTGCCACGGTAATATGGGCATTCACATGGTATATATTCTAAGGGACTATGTTGGGTGTGATGGTGGTCAAAAGTATGTCAGATTGGTGATGGATTTGATAATCGCTTAAAGGATTAAGCCTGTTAATCATAGTGGAGAAATCTGATGGTTTATATTAGATACACGATAATCATGACATGTGTTGGAGTATGATATTGAAGCTAATTCTCCCTTTCTGGGTTAGAGTTCAATATGTTGTTAGCTTACATATTAGGTGGAGCTAACAGTGATTCTTCTGGATGGTTCTCTTAGTGATCAATGGTGGAGTCTGTGCAAGGATTCATTGATGGTGATTGAAGATTTTCATGGTGTTTGTGAAGCGTGGCCAGTTTCACAAGTGTTCTTCATGAAGAAGATGGTTTGAAGACTTTTATCAACATCATGGTGTTTTGGTCGAAGAAATGGTTCTATGAAGATGGAAGTTCGGGTTTGAGCTTAAAAGTGATTCTACGGGTATATAGAGATGGTGAATAACTCTGGTGGAAGATGGAGGTAATTTCCTGTGATCGTATCATGCTTGAAAGCATGATCCGAGGTGGAGAATTGTAGGAATTATTCGGTGATTAGTTTGGCCACAAGTCAAATATTATTCTAAGCAAGTTTTTCCCCTAAAGTTTAGGATCTTAAGAGCTAAGTTAGGAAAACTTGTATCCAAAGTTAGAGCTTCTTAAGGGCCAAGTTAGTTTCTCTATATAAAGGATTAGAATTAGAGGTGTAGAGATAATCCAACCTAGAAGAGTGGTAAATCCTCGTGCTTAGGATTTTGATCTCTTTGGTAGGGAGGGTCGTGTGCTACCATAAAGGTCAATATCGGTGTGAGAGAAAATTTTGTAAAGAGAGGATTTTGGTGTTCTAGGGCTTAAGGTTTGGGGCTTAGCCCTAAACCAAGTTTCTAGTGTACCATGTTTCTCGTTTGTTACTAGCAGCTGTGAAGACGGTGTAAAAGAGAAGACACGAGGATGGTTTGGTGAAGGTTAGAGAGTTGGTTTCTTCAATGGTGTTCTCGGGTATGTCTTGTTAACTCTTTGGTTCTTATCTTGGGTTGCGGAAAGAGCATGTAATGGTCTTTGATTTAATGGAAGTTTTTCTGGTGGTGTTGGCCATGGATGTAGCCTGTAAAGGTGAACCACATATATCTTGTGTTGTGGTTGTGTGCTTCTTTATCTTCTGTTTCTCTTATTATTTCTTCCATATTTGGTTCAAATCACCAATTGTCCTTTGTGATCATGTGTTCCGCTGCACTCGGGGTGACAATTTTCCTAACGTTACACCTATCGCAACTGTTTTCCAGATTAGTAGCATACATGTTCTGATACCTTTGAATTAATTTAAGATTTCCACTAAAGAAACTCCATGAATCCTAATCTAAACCTCCATGCTGCAAATTACTGTGGTAACTCAGAGGATATAGCTTCCCCAAACCGATTTTCCATAACTTCGCTCCAATTTAATGCCTGTTGCATTTCTTTTGCCTAGTCTAAGACAAGTTCAGCTCCTTGGGTTGACTTCATCTCCACTATCATCTTGTCTATTTGAGCAGTCTCTAGACACAAAAGTGTTTGTGGTGCGTAAACACATACACCATCCTCGTTGTCGATTTTTGTAGTTGCAGGAAATCTCACAACACACCCCTTATAATATTTTCTAGATTTAAGTCTATCTATTTCATAATCAAAATAAAGATTAAAGTGCTAAAATTATAAAATGGACACAAGGATTTTTTCCATGGTTCGATCAATGTGATCTACATCCATGGTTCTTCACTATGATTGTTGAGGTTACATTAATATTCCATTTACAATATCCATTAATGAGTATTTTGTAGAGCTCTAGATCTAGTTTTTGGGGAAGAAGATGATAAAGAAAATAAAGTCTCTCTCTACTAATTATGTATCCTCTCTCTCTTACAAAATTGTCTCCCCATTTTCTCTCTCATGCCTTTCTCTTTATATAGGTGTTTACCTAGTGGATGACAGCTCACTTATAGTGGAGTACAACTCACGTTCTCTCAGGCTCTACTACCTTCTCGCAGGATCTGCTACCTTCTCACAAGCTAAGGAAATTAATGCATCTCACACACTAACAAATGTGTTTGCGATATTTTGATCCTACATTTTGCCTCTTTTTTCTTGAATATTGCTTGAAGAGCGATCTTTAAGAAAAAAATCCGTTGTTGTAGTGGTCTTTGATCTTTGTTGATGAAGGAACGAGCGAAAGAATACTTTTCTTGAAAAGTACGTACTTGCCTCTATTCTTTTGCGAAGTTCCGAAGTATTGAGAAGTAATTGGAAGTATCATCCTGAAGTATACGAAGTATTAAGTATGAAGTATCTTTGAAGAAGTATAAGAAGTATGAAGTATGAAGTATCCTTGAAGAAGAAGTATAAGAAGTATACAGTATGAAGTATCCTTGAAGAAGTATAAAAAGTATCCATCCTTGAATGCGAATAAGAAGTATTGCGAACTAATCATGCGAAATTATTACTCCATTGTTGGTGAGGATTCTTGTTATTTTATACTTCTTCAAGTATCCATCCTTTGGAAATGATTCTATCCAAGAAGATAAAGAACATAAAATGTTTTCTTGTTAATCCATAGTTTCCTATGTTCTTTATCTATGAGGGTAGAATCCTTGAGAAAGTGTTGAATGAGCGAGTTGTTTCTTCATTCTTATCTTGCCTCTGTCTCATGTTTTGTGCTCATGCGATTATATAATCTCTTCAAGTTGCTTATAATTGTGCAAAATAATTAAGCGAAATAATCACATCCTGCGAAATAATCACATCTCCAGCGAAGTTATCACATCTCCTGCGAAATTATCACATCTCCTGCGAAATTATCACATCTCCTGCGAAATTACCACATCTTCTGCGAAATTATCACATCTCCTGTGAAACTATCACATCTCCTGCGAAATTATCACATCTCCTGCAAAATAATCACATCTTTGTGGGAAATATTGGTGGATGGATCATCAAATGGAGAAGGTAAGGGAATTGGAATTGTCTTGATTTCACCAAAACGAACAAAGATGGCTTTTTATTTTAGATTGGAGTTCGCATCTACTAACAATGAAACGGAGTATGAAGCAGTGGTGCATGCTTTACGACTCGTAATAGAAATGAAATTAGAAAACGCACGGATCACTAGCGATTCGCAGTTAGTCATTTGCCAAATAAAAGGAGAATACACTACAAATGAACCCTCATTGAAGAAGTACAAAAGGCTTGTTGGGGAGTTGTCAGCGAAAATCCCACAAATAAAATGGAGGCACATATCAAGGAGGGATAATAGGTTAGCGGATGCCTTCGCTTTATCTCAAGCATGATGGTAGATCCGACTGCAAGATACATAAATATACATACGCTTCTTTTGCCGTCAATCAACAAAGAAGAAGAAGAAGAAGTAGATGTGATGATAGTAGAAGGTGTGGAAATTGAAGAGGCAAATAAAGTCACAGATTGGAAAGCATAACTTCATGCATACTTAGAGAGAGGACAAGTACCAAGGAATAGATTAGAGGCACATAAGTTAAAGAGTCGTGCGACGAATTATGAACTCAGAGATGGGGTATTGTATCGAAGGTCATTTAATGGACCCTCGCTTAGATGCTTGACACGAAAAGAAGGAGAGGAAATACTGAAAGTGCTACACTATGGAGATGCTGGTAATCATAGTGGAGGAAGATCTTTGGCATACAAAGCAAAAACACAAGGATATTATTGGCCGTACATGCATAAAGATGCGAAAGAGGTATCAAAACGTTGCGAAGAGTTCCAGCGGCACGGTAAGAGAATACATGCACCATGAGCACTTTTATCACCTTCAACAAGTGTGTGGCCTTTTGGAAAATGGGGTCTAGACATTGTGGGACCATTTTTACCAGGATCATGGCAAAGAAGATATTTGATTGTCGCAACAGATTATTTCACAAAGTGGGCAAAAGTAAAGGAAGTACAACATATCAGCGATAAAGACGTTTTCACTTTCATATTCGAAAACATCATTTGTAGGTTTGGAATTCCTTCACAATTGGCGTGTGATAATGGAAAACAATTCGAAGGGCAAAATATAGAAATGTTGCTTAATGCATTTAAGATAAAGTGTGGGAAATCCACACCATTATATCCACAAAGTAATGGACAAGCAGAGGCAATAAATAAGACAATTGCAGATACATTGAAGAAGAAGTTGGAGGGGCATAATAAAGCATGGTGTGAACAGGTACCTAATGCAGTTTGGGCTTATAATACAACTAGGAGAGAAGCTACTGGAGTGTCACCTTTTTGTTTAACATATGGAGTTGAAGCGGTGTTACCAACTGAAGTCATTATACCCACTACAAAAAGAGAAGCATGTGAGAAAAATCTAAGTGCATATATGATCTTATCAAAGCTTGATGATTTAGAAGAAAAGAGGGAGAAGGCCCTACATCATATGGAGAACTATCATAGAAGATTAGCTCGAGAATACAATAAGCGAGTTAAGATAAGAGAATTTCATCCAGGTGATTTGGTTCTGCGAGAAATACCGCTGTATCAGCGAGGAAATGATGGAAAATTAGAAAAGAAATGGGATGGACCTTATATTATTAAAGAAATAGTTGGAACAGGGGCATATAGACTGATGGATCCTGAGGGAAAAGACACTGGTCATAAGATTGATAGGCCATGGAATAGATTATATCTAAAGAAATATTATCCATAAAAGATTTGGCGAAAATTACCAGGAAGTAGAGAAAAAGAAGAAATTTCCCAGTTGCGAAATTATACTTACAGAATGAAAAATGCGATGATTTCGCATAGATTACTTTTATCGATACAAGTATGCGATAATTTCGCATAAAATGTATCAGACAGAACAAATGAAAGATATGCAATAATTTCAAGAGATTTATGAATTTTACAAAGAAAATAAAAGAAAATACGAGAATAAACAAAAAAGATAGAGGCACCCAACTTTGGCGTACACCCTAGTTCGCGAATAAAATTTCGCAAGAGGCAAATGTTAGACCTAAAGTGCGTCATTGAAGGGGAGACCTATTACATGGCTCGGGGAAAGGTTACACCACCCGGAACAGGTCATGGAGACTTGGGGTTTTTAA
The DNA here is from genome assembly GCA_023531295.1 of Papaver armeniacum. NCBI lineage: Eukaryota > Viridiplantae > Streptophyta > Magnoliopsida > Ranunculales > Papaveraceae > Papaver > Papaver armeniacum. The sequence goes on from JAJJWW010007473.1 coordinate 677,996, forward strand.
ACCCATCCCGGAGAGGAGCCTAGGATTCTCAGCTTAAGCTTATGACTTAGGTTGGGCAACTAAGGTAAGAATGTCTCTTCTAAGGAGTGCAAAACTCGATCAAGGCGCTGAGGTACACGGTTGAGCCAAGAGTGCCTGGGGCGTTTGAAGCATCTCAGCCATTCTTGGCAAGTCTTGGCTATGATGCACTCGGCCCGAAGAAAACTCCACTTAGGGTGCGGTCTTGTGACCATGAGCCATATCGGCGAAGGGATAAAAGGCCGCGAAAATAACTGGTTGTTGTTAAGAGACCGGATGGGAGGAGCCAACCTTGTATGGTAGAGGTACGCCTCCTAGAAGGGGAAAACAGGGGGATGATAAGGGCGGCACCCTCCACTAGGGAGCTGATAAGTGTCAAAGACGCAAATGTCATGAGACATTTTACTCATGGGAGTATTAAGGCTTGTCATATTTGTGCAACGATCCTGCAGAGGTAATAATACTAGAGAAAGATTAGAGACATCAATGGGTCGGTGCACGAAAGTGTAAAGACGTCCCGCGATTTCGTCGCAAGACGACAATGTCATGGGGCTTTACGTTCGCAAGAATATTTAGGCCTGTCATATTGTCGCATGAAAAATATACTGTTGAGGCAAAAATACAAGAAAATGATAAGGCAGGATCAACGGGTCAATACATGAAAATGTAAAGACGTCCTGCGATTTTGTTGCAAATATAAAGAGTGGCAAGATTATACCTTTACTTAGGAAGGCAAAATAAGACCACATAACAGAATGGAATTTTGGAAAATTCCAAGATATATTTGACAGCGAAATTTTACAGGAAAATAAGAACATGCCTGCGATATTGATGCACAAATGAATTTATACAAACTAACCATTTAAGTATTGTGCAGGAGACATATTCAGTTTTCGCAAGATAGATAATGAGAGGCAAGTATGGGTGTAGTTGCAAGAATTCCTACAATACATCCCTCATAAGAATTCATAATATTCAACACATCTTTAAGATTAACAATTACACTTTTTATTAATTTAGTTAAATAATTTTACAAAAGGGAAATGAAATCAAGAATACAACTATTGCTCTAGACTTTCTCTCTCCTCAAAACTTTCCGTCCACTCTAAAAAGATCTCTCTCATCTCTTAGGCCTACTCGGCCCTTTATATAGGACATTACATAATGGATGACAGCTAAGCTGTCCTTTATTTTCGGATCTGGCTTGCGACATTCTCGCAAGTATTCAAATGTTAAATATCGCAACGCTCCTAAATCTCGCTAGGTCCTCACACCTTTCTCGTGTTCAGGCTGTCGTCATCCGTTGCGTCATTTTTATTACCAATCTGCGATATCTTCGTAGTGTGCTTTTTAACTCTTTCGCAAAGGTATAGATGTTGCGATATTCTGATCCTACATCTTGCCTCTTCTCATGTCTTCTCTACGAAGGAGAGAATGTCATGAGAATTAGTGCTTTCAAAATGCCGCAGCTGTTCATTTTTCCCCATTCTTTCGTTTTGACATGATTCTGTACTTATACGCATAATTTATTACACATATCTCTTCTTCCATCCATTTCTTGACACGTCTTTTTCAACCGTTATTTCTCAACCGTTCACGTCTACTCTTCGCATTAAATGTGCTTATCTTCTCGAGAACTACGCTCTCTATATATATTCTTCTCACTCTTCTCTTCTTCTTTTTTACTTTCCTTCTTATATTTTCTGCAACTTCTCTTCATCATCTCTCTGTAAATTCCGCTCCTGCTATTTTAAATTTCCTTGTTTCTATTTCTTTTGATATTTAGCTTTTTCTTCATTCCCATACTGAAAATGCCTCCAGTTGGTCGTAAGTATGAAACTTATTTTGAAAAAATTAAAAAAATTTCGAAGAGAAAGGTTTCACATTAACCATTATTCCCAATCAAGAATCTAAATCCATTCTTTCTGCCAAATTATTTTCTGATCATCATTGTGATGATAAAGAAATCATAATTTCGCTTGGTCAGATTCTCGCTGGCCTTCCCATTCCTCTCTAAGATCCCAATCTTCCCTTATTTTACGAAATTCTTGCTCATGCAAAATTCTCGCGAGCCATCTACCAATTGAGTGGGGATTGTATTCGCTTAGTGCTTGAGTTCGCCAACCGCGGTGCTGGTAAAGGATCTCTTTACCCAAGAGAAGTCAGGGATCCTGAATTTGAGGACTTAGAAATATTCGCCGAAAAGTATACAGTAGAGAGTTTCTTTAAAAATTACGAAGTAATAAACATGAAAAATGATAGAACTCGCTGGGGTGCTCGCTTAAATAGGAAAGAAAATGTTCAAGTGATAGAATACTCATGCAGGATATTGATTGGCATTCTGGCAAGAATAATATTCCTCATCACTCTAAAGACGACAAATGGTGCGTCTTTCCACTGGTTTTGAAGGGACCTTATATTTCAGGTCCAAACGTGCTTCATGCGAATCTCGCCACTTATCGACCTTGGGTATTTAATTGGCCCGAGAAAGTGAAAGATGTATATCTTCGAGTCTTGTTCACTTCATAATCTTTCATTTACTGTTACTTTCATGTTCTCTAACTCTTGCGAAAATTTTAGATTAACAAGCTGAGATCGAGCTATAAGAGAACCGGGAAGGCTAGCACTTTATATGCTTTGTGCTCCATCAAAGATGAAGTAAGAAACATCTTTGTATTTTTAACAATATTGTTGCCTCTGTTTCTTATCTTCATGTACGTGGTAAGGTTGGTGTTGTAGCTGTTGAAGAAGAAGAAAGTTTCAAGATTGCGAAGACCAAAGGCAAAGGTAAAGGTTCTCTTCGCAAGGAGAAATCTGCTGCTCCACCTTCAAAGAAGCGAAAAGTTCATTCTCCTTCTCCTTCAAATCTTCGACCTGGCGAAAGTTATGATGATGATGATAACGATGATGTTGATACTCCTTTTGCAAGAGGAGATTTTCTAGCTCAATCTTTTATGGCAAAACTATCTAGCTTCTTCTCTGACTCCATGCAAGGGATTGGGGATGATCGTCTCTCTAGTACATGCAAAGCTCTTGCGAGTATCTACGATGCTCCTTTACTAGAGGGTGATGATTCTCTTCATGGAGTCTCCAGATTAGTGACTCCCAGTTTTCTGAACTCACTTGGTGTCTTGGTATTCCTTCGTTTCTATATTCCTTCATAATTATAATTTAAAATTATATTATATCTTGAAAATTTCTTTCGCAGACTGGAAGAGCTTCCTTCGTTGTTGCCTCAAATCTTGAGAAGAGGCGTGGGATTCTTGAAAAGAAGAATCTTCATCTTCGCAAGAGAAATAAAGAACTAGAAGTTGAAGCTGCTGCTCTTCGCGAGAAGAATAAAAAATTAGAAGCTGATTCTTCCACTCAGAAGAATATTGCAGAATTATTCAGAATTTCGCAGGATTCTTTAGAATTTCGAAGAATTATTCAGAATTTCGTAGGATTTTTTCTAATTTCGCGTAATTATTCGTAATTTCGCAGATTCTTCGAATTTCGCAGGTTATTCGAGTCCTTCGCAAGATTATTCGAGATTTGTGCACTATCCAGAATTCGCGGAGAATGTGTCGAATTTATGAGAATACGATTATTTCACAGGATGTGATTATTTCGCACAATTATAAGCATCTTGAAGAAATTATACTATCGCATGAGGACAAAACATGAGAGACAGGCAAAATAAGAATGAAAAAATAATTTGCCCATTCAACACTTTCTCAAAGATTCTACCCTCATAGATGAAGAACAGAGGCAACTATGGATAACCAAGAAAACATTTTATATTTTTTACCTTCTCGGCAAGAATCATTTTTAAAAAAGACGTTCACTAATGGATAACAAGAATCTTCGCCAATAAGGGAGTAATAATTTCGCATGATTGATTCGTAATACTTCTTATATTTCGAGGATTAAGTACTTCTTATACTTCTTCAAGGATACTTCATACTTCGCATACTTCTCAAAGCTTCTTATAAAATGATTCGCATACTTCAAGAGATGATACTTCTAATTACTTCTCAAAGCTTCGGAACTTCGCAAAAGAATAGAGGCAAGTACGTACTTTTCAAGTCCAATATTCTTTCGCTCGTTCCTCCAACAACTAGAAAAAAGTGGATTTTCCCTTAAAGATTGCTCTTCAAGCAATATTCAAGGAAAAAGAGGCAAGATGTAGGATCCAAATATCGCACAACAGTAAGAGTTTGCGAGAATGTAGCAAAGCCTGCGAAATTATAGAGAAAGTGCCTGCGAAATTATAAAGTGAGCCTGAGAGAACGTAGCAGGGGGTCCGAAAATGTAGGGTAATGTGAGCTATCATCCACTATGTAAACACCTATATAAAGAGAAGAGCAGGAGAGAGGAAGGGAGAGATACATTTGGTAGAGGAGACACATTTTTGTAAGAAAGAGAGATTTATTTTCTTTATCATCTTCTTCCCATAAAAACTAGATCTAGAGCTCTACCAAATATCCATTAATGGAGATTTTAAATGTAGTATTAATGTAACCTCAACAATCATAGTGAAGAACCATGGATGTATATCACATTGATCGAACCATGTAAAAAATCCTTGTGTCCATTTTATAATTTTAGTACGTTAATATTTATTTTGATTATAAAATAGATTTAGATCTAGAAAATATTATAAGGGGTGGGTTGTGGGATTTCCTGCAACTACAATGGGAATTAGTAAAGAAGATGCATTATCTATCTCGCTAATAAGGAGATATTAAAAAGATAAGTGAATTTCAAGATTCATGAAAGTACATTGTTTGACATAAAAGTAAGGTGAAAATAAAACAACTTAAGTAATTACAAGAATTTCAGATTTTAACATGTGATTCGCCAAGAGGGGCTGGTGGATGGTCTTCTAAAATCATCTCATTTTCGCAAGCCTTCTATTTTTCTTGGTTCATCCTAGCTTGTTCTCCATCTTGATTATCCTCAGCATTAATTTCCTTGATGGACTCATTTTCTTCATCCTTTTCAAGAATAACTTCGTCATCACTTTCGAAGTCAAAATCACTATCAAGATCGCGAGGAACTTCATCAGCATCTATGTCAAGATGCATAAATTTTGTAGGGGAAAGTGATTTATCTAGTAAAATGCCATTTACAAGAACTTCAGCCTTGAGATGAACTTGGTGAAGAAGTGCTTTCTGGTGATTCCTACTTTCGATATCTTTGAAATGTTGAAGGTAGTCAAATCTTCTTTCTGCACGATCACGAGAGTGAGCAAGGGCAGTAACAAGTGTAGCATTCTCCTTGCGAATCTTGGCCAATTTCGATTCCAAAGAAGATATAGAAGAATGAAGACTTCTCTCAGAATCTGCGAACAGTAAGAACACAAAAGACTGTTGTAGCGAAATTCACGAAAGAAGAATATTTTGAAAATAATCAAGCATGAAAAGTTGGATGAGGCAGTAAGATTCTTATGACTACCTTCCTTCTGCGAAATAAGATATTGGGCTAAAGCCAAACTATTATTCTCCAAGTTGTTCATTGCATCATCAAAATTATCCCCAATTAAACCTTTCAAGCGAGATCGAATATTCTTATCATTAGTGATAAGTAAAGCATTTTACTTCGCTAAAGAAGTATAGGAATCTTCTAGCCGAGTATGTTGCTCTTTAAGTTGGTTTGCCTTTACACTCAAAGCTATTCTACCTTGGATGAGTTTATTCTTCTCAGTGATAGACGATTCAGTTACTTCCTTAAGTTCACTTCTTAACGAGCGAAGATATCACTGTTGTTCATCAGATATTTTTTGACGTATATTAAGTTGTTGCGAAGATATCGCTACTTTGTTTAGGAGGATTCGGTTCTCTTGAGACAGGGTTCCATTTTCATCTGACAGAGTTTCAATCTTCAAGTTAGCTTTAATTAATGAATAAGAGAGTTGGGATAGCTTGCTACTTGATACTTCTTGTTCTTGAATTAGTTGGGAATTCTCGTTAGAAAGGTTGTTAATTTGATCAACATAATATGAGTAAATATTATCTAATTGGTTATATTGGTTCAACAAAGCTTCATTGTTAGCACGAGCTTCTTCAGAAGCATATTGAAAGTCGTATCTCTCCATTATTCGTTTCTGAATTAGAACTTAACGTGCGAACAAGAAAAGTGAATACAAAAGAAGTAAAATTAACAAAGAAGATAAGCTATAAATGAAAACAAGAAGATCACACCTTTCAGTTCATCATTTTTTCTGCGAAGATTCTCGCAATCTAGCGAAACATTCTCAGGCTTTTGATTTTTGAGGCGAAGATCATCACATTTCAAAGTCATAGCTTGGATATTCTCCTTCAAAGTTTCAATTTCTAAAGATGTTTGCGAAGTTGTTCTTTTATCATTAAAATATTTACCCAGGATTTTGCAGACATTAAGCTTGAGGTTAGGGGTTTGAAATCAGGAAATGAAACGGAAGAAATAACAACCTTTATTTTGCGAGATTTCTTGTAGGATTTATTAACATCTTCATCATCCTGCGAATATCAACTCAAATAAGAAACATAGGCAACAATATTGTTATTAAATAAAAGATGTTTCTTATTACCGTGGAATTCGCAGGCTTTCTTTTGCCTACAAAAACTTTGGGTTGCGAGTGTTTGGAAACCTTAGGGTTTGGGACTATGAATTTGGTAGAAGAGGTACTTTTGCTGAAACAGAATCAGTATGGAAATTAGACAAGATAATAAAATTAGTTAAAGAAGTCATCAAAATAAGATCAGTTCCAGCAAAATTGAAGAAGAAAAAGAAAAACTAACCTGGGTGACTCCATGAAAACAGTAGCAGACAGATAAGCTTGTAAGAACTAAAGATGAAGAAATTACAGAGGATGAAGATTTACAGAGAGCTTGGATACGAGGAAGACGAAATAAAGGAAGAAAATAATATTCCCATCGATCTTCTCCTTAAATAGGCAAAAAGGATGACCGGTTGAAATTGAATGTGCCGGTAAAAAGGGGGAACAGTAAACACGTGTAGACGGTTACGCTAAATTCATGGAAGGATGTCGGTTGAAAAGGATAGAGAAAAATGAGAGGTTGCGGCATTTAGAGATAGAAATTCTCATATCATTCTCTTCTTCGCAGAGAAGACATGTGAAGAGGCAAGATGTAGGAACAGAATCTCGCAACAGTTATATCTCAGCGAAGCTTTAACTAAAGGATGGTTGCGAAGGTCATCGCAGAGTGTTAGAGAAGTGATGTAGGGAGTGACGCCAGCTTAGTCATAAGGAAAGTGTGAAGATTCTGTGAAGATTGGGATTACCTTGCGAAGAAAACCCTTGTAAGCTTGCGAAAATGACGCAGATCAGATCCGAAAATAAAGGCTGGCTTAGCTGTCATCCACTATGTAATATCCTATATAAAGGACCAAGTAAAGTCGAGATGAGAGAGATCTTTTTAGAGATTGAGAGGAAAAACAAATAGGAGATAGAAGGTCCAGAGTTATTTTGATTTCATTGTATTCTTATTACTTTTGTAAGATTCATCAAAAAGATAAATAAAACTTTGCTAATTGATCATGGAATTTGGTTAGAAAAGTGTATAATCTTGGAGGGGTGTAGTTGTAGGAAATCCAGCAACCATAATTTTGTTCAAAACTCGCATGAGATAGTCATGGTGGTCTAACATGAATATATTGGTTGTCCAAAAATTGTACGAACAATAAGATACACTCCGTATTAATTTTATATGAGACTCGAAGGAAAACAAAAACAAAAAGAACAATTTTTTATTTTTTTTTGTAAGAAGCTTTACCATGTCAAGAGTAAGACCATCTAGGTTGTGCTCAATGTGCTCTTATTTTGCTCATATTTCCTATTTCACTCTCGGTGGAAACATAATGGTGTCATCATTCAGCTGGTAGCCTGGTATAGTGCATATATAGCTTTTAATCCCACCGACGACGTTTCCACCATTTCATGGACGAGTCAGCAGTGCATTGGATACCAACAGCTGATACCATCGAGTACTCAGTGCGCTACTGACTTGTCCTTGAAACTTGATGTACTCAACGGATGCGTTTTAAACACACAGTGCGCCGATTTATGTTAGGAGGATGGAAGGCCCAGTAAAGTCAAACGCGGATGCCTCGACTTCAGCTTGTGTTTGGTGATCTCCTGAACCTGCTAGCTAGTTAATAGCTGCTTTCTTGTTGTTGTGCCTCAGTTTACAGTATTCAATACTCTATGAGTTAGCTTTTGTTACCACAACCTAGCTATTAAGCTAATTAAAGCATGGGTTATAAGATTAAAAGGAATGGAAGAAACTTAAAATTTTAAAAATGCATTTTAATAAATGAAAACAAATTAGTCTTATACATGTACTTGACGATCTTAAATACGTTATTGCATGGAAAATAAATCTTGTAAGGAAAATATGGTAATATATGTACTTGCGCAAGTTCGGAGAAATAACGATCCAGGCAAAGAGAAAGAGCGCCAATGAAGTTTTAGCAGCGGCCATTACGACAGATAAATAGCTAGATTACTTAAGGTTTTGATAATGTTAGATGGGATGAAGATTATAGCTAGCCAATGCTACCTTCTATTTATAGCATGCTAGATTCATTAGGTTAAACGAAGATACTAATTGTTTATGTTTTTACTTCAGAGGAGGTTTTCAGCCTTATCCAGTCTGTTGCTATGATGGTGGTATCCATACGTTGGTAAGCTAGTTCACAATAATACTATATAATACATTATTGTTTGCTTCTGATGCGTGTCGTAGGTGCAATCAAATTAATTAATGTTTCCACTCAATTAAAAATAATATAATGGAAGTCAAGTTCGTTCCCACGAGGAGCAAGAGATTCTAGTTGTAAAAATTGTCACTAAAAAGGGGGGATGTATAAAGCAAAAGAAAATAAACAAAGCAATTAAAATCGAAAGTTGAAAGCAATAAGAGAGACAAGACCAAGGAATCCTTCTTCGTTACTTAAACAATGAATCAAGTTATGTTCTTTTCTACTTGTTATTAGTCACAAATTATCACCAACCGTAGGTAAAGCAAACTAGACTGCTAAACCCCTAAATCCCTTCTATCACCGGGACACTAAGTTCTCGACTACCGATTCTATTTACCAAACCACCTAGTAGTAGATCACTCTAGATGTAATTTAAATAAACGCATTAAGATTCATGAACTTATTAGGTCAATATTAGTAGTTAGAATCTTAGATCAAGGTCTACTTGCTAACGTTGTTTTCACACACAATTGCTCCACTAATCCCTCCGCAAGGTCTCGTGTTTGCTACTTATGTAAAAAGTCAAGAAACGATTACTTATCTCCTAACTTTCACTAGCTTTAGATCAAATTAACAAATCAATTTAGCGTGCACTCCAAACAATCTATCAATCAATCATGAATGAATAAACATTCCTATTAGTAAAAACAAGCGATAATTATGTGAAAAACCTCAAGATAGAATTGAAACAAAACTCAAATCATGTTAAGAACTAGGAATTCATCCTCAATCAATAAGAAAATTAGCTACTCATGTTTTTGAAATTCACACAAATAATAATTAAAAGGAGAATTTTCAAGAGTTCACACAAATAATTAAAAAGAAGAATTTTCAAAAGCTATCAAAAACACAAGTGTTGTGTGTGTAGAGAGGTGTAGAGAGGTGTCTAAAAGATGTAGAAAACTTCTCTATTTATAGGCTTCAATATTTTCCAAATCTTCCAAGGAATAGAATCCTTTTCCTTTAGCAATTCAATTTCCAAAACCAAGCCTTTCTCAACTCTTCCATCTTCTCTTTCCAAATTTAAGTCCAATTCTCCATCCAATTCCTAGTCCAAGTCTTCACACCCATGAGAGAAGTCCACAGAAAATTCTAGAATTTTGGTCGCTCTGAAAATGGTATTATGGTGAATCCGACCTAATAGTCGCCCGGGAAGTTGTCGCGGTGATGGAATATTCCGTCCAAGATTCTCATATCATAGTCAAACTAACGATCAACCGTTAGTCAATGGTCAAAGGGGGAAGGAGAGTCGACTGAGTTAGCTTCCGACTCGCCTAATCGGGCTTACTCGGGAAGTCGATTCATCGAGTCACCGCTACTAGTGACTTGATCTAATTCAGCTAACCGAATCTGGCCACCGAACTCGGTTGGGATCGGCCATCGGGATCGTTAAGTCAACTCTCACGGAGTGGAAAACCGCCGAGTTTTGATTGTTTCTGTGGACTTCCTGTGCCAATTTTTCAGCCGATCTTTAGCTTCACATCCCGTAAAATTCCTATCACATACATCTAAGCAATCATCCCTATACTGAGCTTTGCATGCCTTCTTCTTTCGCATCGGTGAATCAAAGAACAGCCCCGTAACCATTCCAACATCACCAAAGATCATCAATCATACCATTCAACCTCAACTATCTTCATCCGCCCGACCCGCATCTCTCAAACCCATTCATTCCCCGCATTTCCAACTCTTCTCTAGCGACAAATCAATACAATTGACAAGCAAAAATCAACTCCTCATCTCTCGCTCCCGTTTCACCAAAGAATCAGGCCTCATTCCCATGAAAATCAACAACATCTCCATCTCCTTCTTATGTTCCAATCTTCACAAGCAGATAACCACCTTCTTTCTCCCATTAAATCACCACCTGCAACTCCATCCAACCCTTGAATTTCAACATCAAAATTCCAAAACAAACCCAACCTTCCTTGGTTCATCAATTCATCTCAAACTTGGCTTCTTGATTTCCCTTTCAATTGGACAGCAACAGTAAACCCTAATTTCTTTTCAACTCTGCCAAGATTCAACATATCAGGACTCGAATCTGTCATAAACCCTCCTTCGAATTGATTCTCTCTGTGTTGAACAACAGCTCAAGAACGAGCTCGATTTCCCTGCTGCATCTCCCTGAGCTTCATCTCCACCAGCAGCAGCGTCAACACTTCACACCATAGCAAACCCTAACCTTCTATTTTATCGATCTCTTCTCAGTGATTATCAACAGCACCAACTCAGTTCCGAACCCTAGATTGAACCACCACAATCGAACCCATCTTGTTCTCCATCTCTTCCATCATCTCTGTAGTCTCTCGATTCTCGATTCATTAATCCTCGTCTCTCAATTTCTCCGGCTCTCGAATAGTAATGGCTGCGCCATCTCTTCTCTTGGTTCTGTGAGAAATGAGCGATAGAAGAGAAAGAAAACCTCTTCACGATTTAGGGTTAGATGAGGGTAGGTTATTCGAGTGTCCAGTCACAAGTGATAAGGGTTAAGTCGATGGACTGCCCTTAACCTCATCCTGGACCGCATTTAGTATTCCTTCCAAAAGAGCTGCCCCTTAACCATTACCCGGCTCCGGATAGTGTTCACCTGGAAATGACAAAATTGCCCTTTTTGCTCAAATTGAATGATTTCTTCTTCTTTTCTTCCGTGTGACTCCAAAGTAGCTACAAAACTCAAAACAAGCGTAAAATACAAAATTCACACGAAAAATAGCAAAGAAAGCATAAACTCTAGATAGTAAATACAGTGTATTCTACACCTATCATCTTCACATATCATTGATCATCACATGAGATTGTGAACACGGAAATAACGAAAGCATCTTCGTGTCCACAAAAAATATTCGCATTATTAACAAAATAAATGTGACAGATAAAATACATATAAAACAACTCAAGACCAAATCCTGATAGACTCGGAGCCTTCGGGCTCGTACTCGTCTAGCCATGCAAGTATGATTAAAGTAAGTCTACATTGCGTAATAAATAAGTACGATGCATGATAAGTAAAATAGAAGATCTAAAGTGCGGAATGTAAATGAGACGATGATTTACGTGGTTCAGCACTAAGGCCTACATCCACGGGGGTTGGTGTTTCACTATATATTTAGAGGTTACAAAAAAAGTCGAATGACTTTGAGTGAGGAACGAAGCTAGGAGGGAAATAAAACTCATACTTACTCTTACAATTTCTCTATCTTGGACTATCTCTCACTCTAACTCAAAATGGTCGACCCCTTCTCTCTCCATCAAGATGGGTATTTATAGAGGTCGAGTGTGGGGTACTCTTTCAGTGACAGTTATATCCTTATCATTTCGGTTATCGTGTCATCCTGATGCTATCTTCGTTTCGACCCGATGCCTTCCAATGGTATTATGTAAGGGAGATGATGGACCTTCATATTCTCCATAGGATGGTGACACGTACCCTATGCTCATATCATTTAATGCGGGTGGTTGGGGTAGTCTGCACGCGTCAGACGGCTGTATGATGCCCCTGTCACATCCCTATCAGCGAGACTCATCCCTACCCTTGATCTTGGATCTTCCTCGGGATAGAGTAAAGTAGATCTCTTAGTCTTCTATGGTACTTCACAGTAGCTTGCTCTTCTGGTGCACCTGTATCCTCTGTCGTTGGATTGGTCTGATGATAAATAGGTGTAGATGACATGTGCCCCTTGAGTGTTGGGACGGGACATCATATCTCGATGTTTAAGAGTTGTGTGTCTTCCACGTGTGGTTCCTTCGACACGTGGCAGATGATGAATTATGTGTATACAATTGGTCAAAGTTTGGAGAAAACTGTCTTCACAGTCTTCCCCACTCCTCTCATTAACTTCTCCTTATTCTTAGGGCACGTTTCCCACTCTTCGCATTTATTTCCTCTCGATTCTCGTGACGGTTTTCCCCACTTATTACGGTTATAAATACAAGGAGGTGGTGCAGCCTCATAACTTTTATTCTTCATTCATTCTCTTGTCAGTTCAGACCTTTATATCTTCTTCTCTGAACCTCTACTCTACCCCCTTTTTTGTTCTTTTGCTCATAATTTCTGCTACTGTTGCTCGAGCTTGTTCTGACAAGATCTTCAAAGAATCGTGGCTGTCGTTGTACATCAATCGCTTGTCGGCCATCTTCGTTTGTTGATAACGCTTTTACTTCAGGTATGATGTTCTTCCTACCGTTATCCATTTTTGATTGATTTTTTCTCTGCTGCTGTTTCTGGGTTTTATGATGAAGAACATGATATACGAAAGTATATATACTTCCCCCTGTTCTTTATCACAAAACCTAGAACTTCTATGTTGATCGCTAGAGCATGGTTCTTTCACGTTCTTATGATTATGAATGGACTAGGGTTTTTAGATTTCGTGTAGTTTATCAAAACTGATTATTTCTGTGGATTTTTCTCGTGTTTTTGAAAATGTTCCTTATGAACTGTGATATATTTCGTTTTATGATCTTTGTTATCTCCATCTTTTGACCTTCGTTCCTTTCTCTACCCCTTGCAAACATGGGTGATCGTAAACGAATTCCTTATAAAACCCATCGTCGAGTCCTTACAGATCTCCTTCATCTAGAAGTCCTGATATATCTCCGCCGAAGGGTGGTTCATCTAGACCTTCCCAACCGGACCCTCGTACTCATAAGAATTCGTCTTTGTCTGGCCCCCGAGTTTCGTCTCAAAAGAAGGGGGATCCGCCGAAGGGTTCTCGATACGCAGTTTACCATCATTTGGCCAATCCTTCTTCTCAGCGTGCTGAACCGATGAATGTGCAACCTATCCGTTCTATCGATCCTCCAGTCACGGTGCCTCCTCAGAAATCCAAGGCTTCACAGTCCTCCGTTCTAGTGAAAGATTCTTCTTCTAAAGGTGCTATGCTGAAGGTGAATTTGTCGAGGAATCCGACAACCAAGAGAAAGGCTTCGGATATGAGTCCTCCGAAGAAACCGTCGTCGGGCATGGCCGTTTCTTATGAAGTTTCCCCGGTTATATGCAGCGTCGTCCCAGTTTCCAAGAAGAAGGTTACTTTTAAGCATATTGATCATGAAGAATTCAAGGTTAGGCATGGTCTCGAGGCCTTTGATGTTAAGTTTTATGATCAATGTGACGATCTTACTTACAATATGATCGTAAACTATAAATACGATGCCTTCCATTTGCTGACAACCGTGGGGGCCTTTGAAGCTGGCTTAACGTTAACTTTGTATAAGTCGGGAGATTCCTTCTACTATGATGCCTTGGACAATCGCGAGGGTTCCACTTATCACACTCACTGTCGCTCGGTGGTACAATTGAGTGGAAATTATCTTCGAACGCTTAAAGAGTGCTACCTTCGGAGTAAAGGCGAGACGATGATGACTTGTTATACTCCTAACCCTGCGGAGAAGGATTGGTATACTCCTGAAAATTTCAATGCTTCCTTCGGAGACTATGTCAACGGTAGGAATCGAAAAACTTGGAGTGTGGGTCTTCGTATAATGGCCGCTGCTCCTGGCGATATTCGTCTTTTGAGCGAGGTGAGTGATTCAAAGCTTCGGTTTATCCCTGGTACCGAAGGATCTGAAAAACCAAAGCTTTTTCCCAAGAACGAACGTCTCAAACGTGATCATGATTATGAGTGGCATGTCACTGTTATTGAAGTCAGTGGTCCTTGGGCTCATGGTTGGGTGCCTGGTCAGCATGGATGGCGTCCTATTGCGGGTAGCCAACCTCGCGATGGTGCTCCATCTCGCTATGGTGACTTCTATCCTTGGCAACTAAACTTCGCTGGCATAAACTTCGATTACGCCGTTGATGTTGCTGGTGCAGATGAAGAGGAGAGTTCTGATGCGGTTCTTTCTTCGAAAAGTACTGCTACTGTCAAGGTATGATTCCTTATAATAACGTGTAGTTTATGTATGTTTTCCCCTGGAATCAGAAGTTGATCATGTGTTTGTTTCAGGATTCAAAGAAGAAAAGGATCGGTCTCGTTCAGTCTTCTACTGCTGGTGAAGAAGAGACAGAAATTCCTGAGGTTAACAGTCCGGTGAATGATGAAGAGAATTACGATGAGGATGTTACCGATGATGAGGAATGTACTGATACTTCTCCTCCTGGTCACGAAGGTGATGGAAATGTTAGTGATAAGGATGGTGGAGAGAACATTATCTCTGAGGCTCAAGTGAACGATCCTCCTACCGAGCCCGTGGATGTTCAAGGGAACGAAGATACTGATCTTCAAGTAACGAACCCCAACCAAGAGTTCTCCTTTGGTAAGATTTATTCCACTGGGGGCCAAGTTGATATCGATGCTGCTTTGGGAATGGCTTCCGATTTCTCTCTAGTCTCTCCAAATGATGAATGGGATGTCGTTGCCGAAGGTGATGGTGAGAAGGTGGCTTAGAGAGAAGAAAGTTTAGATGGATAGGACGCTGAAGCTCGCGCTGATAAAGAGGCCGAAGAAAAGAAAACCTCTGGTGGACAAGGGACCGCTGCAGGTGATGAGGCTACCGCCGGTGCTTCTTATGAGAGCTTCGATAAGGCCGTGATGCATGAAGTGGATGATGCAAACTTTAAATGGTTGATGAAGAAGGGTCTGATGTGCGTGCCTAATCCAGCTTCTATAGTTCCTGGTGAGAAGAGTTTTGACGCTTTCACTCGCCAGAAAATACAGCTATCGTCCCACGATGATATTGCGGAGATCTGGGAGAAGGATTTGGGGGATACTTCGGGTAGTCTGTTGGTCGATCCTCCTTCTTCTATTGCTGAAATGGTGGCCATAGCTGATGGATATCAGTATGGTTTCCCTCAGCAGCGTATTCTCGAGGTAAGTCATCTTGAATTCCTCTGAGTTGAGTGGTGTGATGTTCTTTTATTGATTATCTTTATCTGACTGTTATTAATATAGCTGGTGAGGAGTGAGCACTGCAACCACACTTTGTACCAGTTTTTAAAGGTGAATGCCCTCAAGCTAGAGGAAAAGCTTCGTCATAGAGAAGAGGAACTGAATTCTGCTGAAAAACGACTAGCAGCTAAGGACAAGGAGATACTAGAGTTGAAGGAGAAATTGAAATAAAAGTAGCAACTTGGGGCTACAGAGGCGGAGCTTCGTCAGAAGGTGTCTTCTCTTCAGGCTGACTTGGAGAAAGATCAGACCGAAGCTGGTGCATTGTCCAAAGGTTCGTTTCTTCACTTTTTTCTCTTTCTTCATCTTTTTGTTGTCCGTTCTGAATTAGATGGCCCTGTCTTCAGCGGATGATACCAGAGAGTTAATATGGCTTCGAGGCAAGAAGAAGCTCCAAGCTTCTCGGATCAAGGAATTAGTTGCAAAGCTGTTAAAGAAGGCTGATAAGTAAAATGGTAGCGCCGCTCAACATAACAAGATGTTAGCATATGTACGCAAGCAAAGGGATTATTTGATACTGTTGCGAAATTCTATGTCTGAGGCTCGTACTCAATACGAAGGTGCCATGGAGTGGACCCTCCAATTTTTGCACGGGGCTAGAAATGAGGTTTCCCGTCTGGAGTCGAAGATAGCGGATCTAGAAGTGCAGCTTCGTCAAGCTCGATCATATCATGATCCCGATGTCCGGGAATATATTCATCGGTTAGTTCGAGAGAGAGACGATGCTAGATCCGAGGCACATGCCCTTAGTAAGGCTTTAGCTGCATCTCATGCCGACATTGCTCGCTTGGTCAAATCGGAAAAAAAGACCTTGAATTTAATATGTATAGGCTTACTAAAGGGATTGAGGAAATGATTAATGAGGTCAATCGTCTACAACATTCTGATTCCATGAAGCAGGTAGAGTTGGACGAGTGTAAATTTGAACTCAAGAATATCCAATTGGATTATAATAAAATTTCCGATGAATACGATTTTCTTGACGACGCTCGAGACGCTGTAGTTAATGAATATTAGATAGCTTCGGCTAATGTCGAAGGTATACCTTCTATTGGTCGTGGATGACTTTTTAATTCTTTTCTTCTAACCATTTTTTTTCCAGAGCTCGAGGGACAGCTTGGCTTTACAAATGAAAAACATAAAGAGTCTCAATCTACCTTAGTGTATCAGCAGGGACAGACAAAGTACTATGAAGCGTTGGATGGATCTCGGGACAAAGCAGCAAAGGAAGCATCTAAGGAAGTAGGGCGGTTGAAATCTTCATTATCCCAATCTGAGCTCAAGGTTGCCGTCATTGCACATCAGGCTCGTTGCCAGCTCGCTGAGGAGGTTAACAATACTTCAACCTGGATAGAGCAAACCCTCTTGAAGGAGCATGTCATCGTCAAAAAGTATATCCGTCGTCCTATGCCCGAAAATTTCACCTACACCTCCGATCCTTCTTCAGGTGCAAGTATTCCTTCGTCGCAGAAGAAAAGTCCAGATGATCCCGCTGAGTCCTCCAAGGGGAAGGAGGTTACTAGGTTTGTCATAGAAAGTTGATCTTTGTTGATTACTTGGCTTCGGGCCATTTTTTGTATATCTTCTGTGTTTGTTGTTTTAATTCCCCAAGCTTGTAATCAATTTTCATGGAATGGATCATCGTTTGTTTTTGGTATGTGCAATTCTGATTTGTCTGCATTGTTAGTTCATTTAACTTTTTAGAGATTGAGTAATTCTAAATATTGAGAGATGAACAAGTAGAATAATAAAAAGTATTTGGCGGTAGTAACGAAGGTAAGTACCTTCGTTATTGACTTTGGATATGTCACCCGGTTGGCTAACCCTAGGCCAGAGGGTTACCAAACGGTGTGGGTTGATGCAGCGTCCCCAGATATGTGATGCGTTATTGAAATATTTACATGCATCCATTCCGCTGAACTACTGCCTTGTTGATTGGTTGGGTATCTCTTTCTACTGGAATACTTCCCCATGGTCCTACACTTATAGACGTTGATAGGGGAGTCCCGAGAGATTGTATATGATTACTTTCCCCAATAAAAATATTGCAAAAAGCTTGTTTGATTGATGTGGTGAGGTTTTCTACTCCGCGTCCAGAGATAAAAAAATGTCAAGCGGGTACGCTGTCTTCTTCTTCAGGTATTCTTTACGCAGATGCAGAACTACGCTGCTTCAAAGATAGTATGGCTTGAGGTATTTTGCATTCCATGGGTGCCTGGGGACTTCTCGTTTTAAGTTACAAAGATAATATGATTTGTTCCCTGTGATGTCATGTATTACAAATGGTCCTCCCCATGTTGGTGCTAATTTCCCCCACTTTTTCTCTCGTTGGTATTACGGTATAGTTCTCAGCACATACTGTCCTTCTACAAAATTTCTAATCTTAACTTTCTTATTGTATTCTCTTGCTAATCTTCGTTGGTAGTTTTCCATCCTTTGTAGCGCTGTATCCCTCCTTTATTTTAGGTCATCGAGCCTTTCCAACATCATATCCTCTGTAAGATTCTTCTCCCATGATTAGGTCTTTGTGGTCGGCATAATGATTCTGTCGGAATGACTTCTTCGACCCCATAAGTGAGAAGGAACGGGGATTCACTGGTAGCGGACCTGGGCGTGGTTCGGTATGCCCATAGGACATTGTGTAATTGTTCGCACAATCGTCCCTTATGTTCATCCAATTATTTCTTGAGGATAAGAGCAAGGGTCTTATTTGTGGCTTCGGCCTGGCCGTTACTTTAGGGATAGATGGGAGTCGATTTGTTCTTCCTGATCTTGAAAGTATCAAAGAGCATGTCTATGTTCTTTCCTTGTAATCGCTTGTCGTTGTCGGAGACAATTTCTGCGGGGATGCCGAACCTGCAAATGATATTCTAAAAAATGAATGTGAATACGTTCACGTCTTGGATCCTGTCAAGAGCTTTGGCTTCCACCAACTTGCTAAAGTAATCCGTGGCTACAATCAAGAATCTTATTTTCCCTAATCCCTCGATCAGAGGTGCGACGATATCTACTCCCCATTTTTCAAATGGCCATGGGCTATCCACTGAATTTAGCTTCGTTTCCGGGGCATGGATTCTCTTAGTAAAACGCTGAAATTCTTCGCATCTTCTAGACATCCTGGCCGCGTCTTGAATCATTTGTGGAAAGTAATATCCTTGCAACTTAGCCTTGTCGTCTAGTGACCTCATTCCGTTGTGTTTGCCTGCGTCCCCGTAGTGGATGTCTTTTAAGATTCGGTGACCTTCTTCTCTGGATAAGCAGCGTAAAAAGGGTCCAAGGAAAGACTTCTTGTAAAGAAATCAGTCGCGAAGATCGTATCTCCCTGATTTTGATTATATTTTTCGAGCTTGTTTCAGATCTGTAAGCAGTGTTCCTTGTTCAAGGAAAAGGTGAACTTCGGTTGTCCAATCTTCTTCGTTCTTGAAGTCTTCGTCTTCGTTAGCTCTTGATATAATATCATCTTCGACAAAGTCATCGATGATGTCTTCCCCCACACCATCGTCATCAATGTCCTCCCCTACATCGTCTTCACGGTCTGTAGTGAGGGATTGTTGTGGAGTGATCGAGGGCTCACATACTCTTGTTATTTTGATGGCCTTAATGCTTTCATCTTTTAACATAGATGATATGTATGCTAGGGCATCAGCATGCCTGAGGTCACTTATACATAGATGCCGGAACTTGATGTTGGGTATTTGGGATGCTAAGGTCTGAACCAAGGCCATATATGCTGAGAGGATCTCGTCATAGACATTGTATCCTAGTATGATTTGCCGAATGACCAGTTGTTAATCGTTTGTTAGGCGTACGTCAGTTATTCCCATTTCTATTATTAAACGAAGGGCATGTACAACGGCTTCGTATTATACGATGTTGTTGGCATGCCCCTTGAATTCCAATCTTAGTGCATGCACAATCCTATCTCCAGTTGGGGTGGTGATTACGATGCCTATGCCTGCGCCTTCTCTATTCCTTGATCCATCGACGAAGACCTCCCATCGTCTTTGGCTTGAGGGTTCGAGGACGTCGACTGGATCCTTCCCGTCCTCCTCTGCTTCTGGTATTTCCTTCACTTCTTCATCATTGTCCATGGGTAAATCTGCTAAAAAATTCGCCAAGACTTGCGACTTTTGGGAAGTTTGGATCTCGTGGATAATGTTGAATTGATAAAGATGAGTATTCCATTTCGCTATCCTTCCCACTTTCCCAGCGTTGTTGAGAACAGCTTCCAGCGGCGCTTTACATGGGACACGAACATAATGAGTCAAGAAGTAGGTTCTCAGCTTTTGGGTTGCCCATACTAGTGCCGGGATGATTTGTTCAATTTTCGTGTAGTTTCTTTCTGCTTGGTTGAGGGTCTTGTTGACATAGTAGATTGTTTGTTCGACCTTCGTGTTGGTCTTGACCAAGATCTTGGTGACTGCGTCTTCGGTTATTCTTTATGTAAAGGGCCAGCACCTCATCGAGATCGGGCTTCTGGAGAATCGGGATCGTGGCCAGGTACTCTTTAATCTTCTGGAAAGCCTATTCGCATTCAGCGGTCCATGCGAACTTGCTTCCTTTCTTGAGGATGTTGAAGAAGTGCTTGCATTTGTCCGATGATCTAACGATGAACCTCCCCAATGTTGTCAGGGATCCGTTGAGCTTCTGGACTTCTTTCAAGTTCTTTGGAGATGAAATTTCTACAATGGCCTGGATATTAACAGTATCGACTTCAATGCCCCTCTTCGTTACTAAGTATCCGAGGAACTTCCCTAATGTGACGCTGAAGGTACATTTTTCTGGGTTCACTTTCATGCTGTATTTCCTCATGGCGTCGAAGATATCTCTCAGGTCTTGATGGTGATCTTTACGCAGTTTACTTTTGATGAGCATATCATCAACGTAGACTTCTAGGGTTTTCCCAATCCATGGCTTGAAGATTGCATCAACCATCCTCTGGTATGTTGCCCATGTATTCCTTAGTCCGAACGGCATGCGGGTGTAACAGTAAAGTCCATGAGGAGTGAAGAATGTCGTGTGTTGTTGATCTTCTTCTGCCAGAGATATTTGGTTGTAACCTGAATATCCATCCATGAAAGACAGCTCTTCGTGACCCTCTATTGCCTTTACCAGCTGGTCGATGCTAGGGAGCGGGTAGCTATCCTTCGGAAAAGCTTTGTTGAGGTTGGTGAAGTCGATGCATATCCTCACTCCGTTCTTCTTTGGTACGATAACCATGTTTGAAATCCAGGTAGGGTATCTGACTTCCTTGATGAACCCTGCCTCCATCAATTTTGTTAGCTCCTTTTCGACAACTTGGTGGTATTCTGGTACTACTTTTCCCAGCTTCTTCCTGAAGGGGTTCGTGTCTGGATTTATCCGAAGTTCGTGTTGTATGATTTTTGGATCGATCCCGGGCATGTCACCTAGCTTCCATGCAAAATGTCTGCATAATCCTTAAGCAACTTGACTAAGGCTTCTTCCCTAACTTTTTCCATTAGGGTTCCTATCTTGATCATCTTGGGGTTCTCTTCCGTTCATATGTTTATCTCTTTGAAGGGTTCAACCGACGTAAATGTGGGTTTTGGTTCTCCCAAGAGAGGAACGTTCTTTAATTTGCTATTTGGTTGGCTCTTCAGCCCCGTTAGCTGCTAAAATACCTGTTTCGGTTGTAAGGACGACGCTACCCTTCGTCAAGCTTTTGTCTGAGATTTCTTCCAGGTACAAATCGATGGCCTTATCCTTGGCAGCAGCTTTATTTCTGCTTCTTCGGGACTTCATCTGCTCATCTTGTTCATTATTGAGTTGGTTTTGTAGGGCCTGGCATTCGCGGGCGGTAACCTGATCTCCTTTAATTTCCATCACTCCTTCGGGTGTAGGGAATCTACGGTATTGGTGGTATGTTGCTGCTACCACTTTGAGCTTGTGCACCCATCTTCGGCCAATGATAGCGTTATAGGGGGAAGGAGCATCTACCACACTGAATTGGGTATCAACTTTAATCGGACCTGCCTTTACTTGTAACATGATGTCTCCTAGAGTCTTCTTTGGTGCACCGTTGAATCCGTAGATGGTATAGTAAGATGACATTAGTTGCTCATCATTCATCTCCATTCGTTTGAACGTGTCATAAAACAGAACATTGGCTGAACTCCCTCCGTCAATGAGAATCTTCTTGACATTGCATCCTACGATAGGTAACGTGAGAACCAAAGGATCGTTGTGGTCCTCCATGTCCTCCTCGACATCCTCAGCGTCAAATGTCATAGGTGCGTTCATCCATTGTTCATGTTCGTCAACTTCGACTCCATCGGTTTTGTACAGTTCGCATTAGTCCTCAAACTACTTTCTTAACCTTTTCCCTATCTGGGCAGTCAGCGAGGGCCCGGTAGATTCGGAGCATGAAATGGTATTGAGCGTTCGATTACCCTCATGTAGTTGGACTTGCTTGCTTCGTTTTTCCCTATCATCGGTTTCTGCCTTCTGAATGTATTGCTTGAGGTCGCCAGCGTCGATCAGCTTTTGAATCATTATTTTGAGGTTCTTGCACTTTTCGGTCTGATGCCCGTTGAAGCAATGGTACTTACAGTAGTCTCTTGATTTCTCGGACCTTGGGGGCTGTTTTCCATTGGACCAAGGCCATTCTAGGTTTTCTCGATCTTTAATCTCCCTTAGGATGCGAGTTTAGTTGGTATTAAGCTTCGTAAAAACTTGATCTTCGAATTTCCGATCGTCACGTCGACGATCATCCCTTCGTCCTCTCTTATCTTCGTTAGTGCGCTCGGTTGAACATCCTCTATTGGATCCGCTGGCTTTCTCCACGGAATTAGTTCGATGATATCTCTGCATCTGGGCCCTTGGATTTTCCCATTGGATTTCTTCCAATCTGGCATGCTTTTTAATGATTACCCGAAGGTCTCCTTCAGTCGTAGGGACACTTCCATGAATCTCAACAAACAGTGGGCTCATCCTATCCAATCCCCATTTGTAACAATTGATGTTGACCACTGGATCCACGTTCCCTATCGCTTGGCAGATTTTGTGCCAACTATCGGTATACTGTCTGATGGTTTCTTAGTAGGCGACCGCTAACGAGAAGAGCTTGTCCATTCCTGCGTTGACGGCCTTGTTGTACATGTAGGTCCTTAAGAATTTTTCAGTGAGATGGTTGTAGGAATCGATGGAATTGGGTGGTAGATTATCGAACCAAGATAGTGCCGATCCTTTCAGGATGGAGGAGAAATATCTGCAGAGGACCGCGTCGTCCTGATCCCATCGGGATAAAATATGATTATAATACCGAAGGTGTGCTGCGGGATCGCTACATACATCGTAACATTCGAACGCTAGGACGGGACACTTCTGTGGAATAAGTGCTTTGGCCAAATGTGGAGTCATCGGCGTGGTGTTGGATTCTCTCATCACTTCCTATAGTCTTCCTCCTCCTTGACTAGCTTTGAACTGCTTGATTTCAGCCATCATTTCAGCATGAAGGTTCTCCATTGCAAGCTGGTGGTCCTCTTTGACTGTGGATCGTCCTGATATTCAGTTATCACAATCAAAATAGTCTGAGTCCTCGGCAACATAATCTGGGTCGGATAGTCGGTTTTCTATGGCGGCTCTTCGGTTTAACGGTTCGGGATTTTTGATGTTGTCCACTACCATCCTTTGGTCTTGATTAGGCAGTGGTGCCTTGGAGTTAGCCTCATCGTGTAGGTTTTCTACCTCGGCGCTGTGAGCGATCCTATCTTTGAGCTGCTGGTTTTCTTGTGCAAGTAGGGCCACAGCATCTGCGTATATATACCTTCTGGTTTTTCCTCAATTCTTCAAGCTCTGCCATCATCTGGACGGAGTGGTTCGATCCCTGGTTCGGAGTCCCTATTTGCACTTGTCCACCGGCAGCTACAGTGTGATCTTCATCAACAGTCTGTATCAAAGGGACCGGTGGATCGGCGTGCGGGGCCTGGAACTCCATTGGTTGTTGTGCTGGTTGGTTTGTTATCAGAAGAGGTTGATTAGTTAGCAGCGGTTGATTCTGCTCGTTGGTGAGTGGCATCCCATAGAGAGGTTGTTGTATTATCGATTCTGCCATCCCTTCACGCTATTCGTTTGCTCGGGCTATCGCTGCCACTTTGGAGGCACCTGCTTTGGTAGCTGCGGCTTTCAACGCTTCTGCTGCTATTGCACTGGCATACAATGCATCGTGCTTTCTGCTCCATCTTGTTTCTTGTTGGATGCTTTAAGCTTTTCACCCTTTTGTTTGCTACGTGTCATAACCAGAGTTGTCCTCGGTGTTTCTTTCGATGATTCCTTAGCTTTTCCAACGTCCTTTGCTTTTTTCATCTTCGGTTTCTTCTGCAAAAACAAAACGTCGTCGAAGAAACAACATCCGCGTGGGTTTCGTGAGCAAAGTTAACCCGGAGAAAAAGGCGAAAACCTCCTCATACATCTAAAGCTTTTTATGGAAATCATAGTTTAAAAGGAAACTTTCATTTTAAAGGGAAAACGTATATCCAACACTCATAAACATAGATCTAATCATGGATCTAAAAATACTTCGAGAATAGGTAGATCCTCGGGTTTTTATGCCTGAAAACCTAGACTGGATATGAATATTTTATAATAATATGATTTCAAGACACACCTAAAGGATTTTTGCAATAGAAAACGCGGATCTAAAAGTGTTTTCGAAAGGGAGACCAATAGTGAGCTATTCAAAACGCCATTACTTGGAAATAGTGTTGAAGGCTCAAAAAAGGTAAAATCACAGGGAAAGATAAATCTTATACCGGGACAAAAAAGTCCATGTTTCTAGTGCCAGATTGTGAACACGGAAATAACGAAAGCATCTTCGTGTCCACAAGCAATATTCGCATTATTAACAGAATCAATGAGACAGATAAAATACATATAAAGCAACTCAAGACCAAAGCCTGATAGACTCGGAGCCTTCGGGCTCGTCCTCATCTAGCCATACAAGTATGATTAAAGTAAGTCTACAATGCGTAATAAATAAGTACGATGCATGATAAGTAAAATAGAAGATCTAAAGTGCGGAATGTAAATGAGACGATGATTTACGTGGTTCAGCACTAAGGCCTATGTCCACGGGGTTGGTGTTTCACTTTATATTCAGAGGTTACAAAGATAGTTGAATGACTTTGAGTGAGGAACGAAGCTAGGAGGGAAATAAAACTCATACTTACTCTTACAATTTATCTCTCTTGGACTATCTCTCACTCTAACTCAAAATGGTTGATCCCTTCTCTCTCCATCAAGCTGGGTATTTATAGAGGTCGAGTTTGGGGTCCTCTTTCAGTGACAGTAATATCCTTATCGTTTCGGTTATCGTGTCATCCCGATGCTACCTTCGTTTCGACTCGATGCCTTCCAACGGTTTTATGTAGGGGCGATGATGGACCTTCATCTTCTCCATAGGATGGTTGACACGTACCCTATGCTCATATCATTTAATGCGGGTGGTTGGGATAGTCTGCACGCATCAGACGGCTGTCTGATGCCCCTGTCACATTCCTGTCAGCGAGACTCATCCCTACCCTTGATCTTGGATCTTCCTCGGGATAGAGTAAAGTAGATCTCTTAGTCTTCTATGGTACTTCGCAGTAGCTTGCTCTTCTGGTGCCCCTTGATCCTCTGTCGTTGGATTGGTCTGATGATAAATAGGTGTAGATGACTGATGATAAATAGGTGTAGATGACAGGTGCCCCTTGAATGTTGGGACGGGACATCATATCTCGATGTTCAAGAGTTGTGTGTCTTCTAGGTGTGGTTCCTTCGACACGTGGCAGATGATAAATTATGTGTATACAGATAAAAATCATAAGATAAACATTTACAGTAATTAACTAAGATTGAACAGAACCCTAATTAATTCCATGCTGCCATGTTAAATGTCTTTGTAAGAGAGCCTGAGCCTGGTAAGAGTGTTTAGTTTGCATCCCCAAATATAATCACCATCCCCAAATTGAATCCCTCTTAAACGGGTAGCATTATCATTTAAATAAGTTAACGTGAGGATTGAAATTGATATGAGGCTGTTTTGGCAAGTCATCGTGTATTCCAAGATTTGACTATCAAGTACCAATTACCAAAAATTTGTTGTCCTATCAACGGCGGCCACCTTATATATATGCACTGTCGTCTTTTTGTGCGAATCTCTTCGATGCATTCAATCCGTTGTTTATTTTTGTGTATAAATATTGTTCATCAATAGTTGTGTTGGGTGTTACGGATACCCAAATTTGGGTTGGTACTGATCATGTCCAATATACGGTTAAGGATGGAAGTAAAGACAACGATGATCAAGATTTGTCGGATTATTGATAGGTGTAGAATACACCGTATTTACTATATAGAGTTTATGCTTTCCTTGCTATTTTTCGTGTGAATTATGTATTTTATGTTTGCTTTTGAGTTATTAGGTACTCTGGAGTCGCACGGAGGAAAAGAAGCGGAAATCATTCAAATTGAGTCAAAAAGGCCTAATTGTCATTTCACATGCTAATGGGAGCTCGGCCAAGGATAAGGGGAAGTCAAACTCTAAGGGATGTCACTGTGGTGGCCAGTATCATATGATGGGTGCCTTTATCATTTCTTATCATTACCAGGCTTTAATATTAAGAGAAATTATTCTCTTTTCATTTCAAGCCTCACCTGAAATCAACACAGAGAAGAGAGAAAAATGGCTGCTGCTGGAGGAAATCGAGATCGAGAAATCGGTGAGGAATTTTGATGGGATTAGTGATGGAAGACAAATCGAGACCGAGAAGAATGTAGCCGAGATATTGTTGAAGTGAAAGGGGATCCTGGAACCGTTAAATCGATGAGCTGCGGGTTTGTTCTTGAAGAATTGAGGGCACGAGAAGAGCAAGGAAGATGAGATTAATAACAGAGATGACGATGTTGAAGAGATGGTCTTCATTTGATATGAGATAGGTTCTGATCTTAGTATGAAATTGGAAGAAGATTCAAAACGCAAGAAAGGGGATCTGAGATTCAAATTCAAATGAGATTTTTGAGAAGTTCAGATACAAAGACGGGTATGAGGTTGTGTTCAGTGGTGAGATCTGTTGATTGAGCTCAATGGGTACTGTTGTTCAAGAGACTTGGGTCTGGCTCAGATTCAATGAAGATTGAAGGAGATGGGATTGCAGGTTAATTGAAGACATGAAAGAACTGGGGTCTGTGGAGTTGCTGCTGTTGATTAATGGAGTCTAGGGTTGAGATTAAGATTGAGTTTCAGTTGCAGGTAATGAAGATTGCTCTAGAGATGCACTGAAGAACAAGGAGATAGCTGTGACCTAAGCCAGATGGTGTTGCAGTACAAGCTGGTTGTGATACATAGAATGTGATGGTAGAGTTGTGGCTGCAATGCCAGATGGTGTTGGTGGAAGCAGCTAGAGTGAAAGCTCTGCAACAGATAGTGCTAGGAATGGTTGTGCTGGTAAAACAAATACAGATGCAGGGCAGATAGCAATGGAGTTGCAGAAATGGCTAGGCACTGGTTGAGTTCATAAGGCTGAGCCAATGGAGGAGAATGATGCAGTCGAGCCAGGAGATGGCGGGAGAACTTGAGAAGTCTATGCTTGAGTATGATAATAAGGATGATGGTGGTTATCAGAATGGTGGAAAAATTGGCATGAACTACAATGGGTGTTTTTACTGAAATGAGCAGCTGGATTTAACTTCAGTGGTTGTTGAACTGCAGTTGAAGGTGGTCTGTGTGGAAATTCAAGCTTAGAAGAAGTGCAGGCTGATAAGAGATGGAGAACATCATTGTTACTGGGGTGCGGCTCAAGGGTGCAAGTGATGGTGGAGTTGAATGAGCATCTGGAGATGGTGGTGAACTGGTGCTGTTGGGATTATGTGATAAGGTGATGGAGCTCGAATCTGTGCAGGCACTGATGTAATTACAAAACAAGAAGGCAGAGTGGGTAATGCTGTTGTGCTCTGAGGTTGAATGAGTAGGATATGGAAGCTGAGTTGTTAATGGGAATGGAGATTGTGAACTGCAGTCCAGCTGTGTGTGTGATGGAGAAGGAACTGTGGATTTTGAAGCAAGGAAGCTCAGATAATTTGAGATGGGTTCGATTCAGAGATTACAGGCTGGTAAAGATGCAGTTCTGGTGGTGTTTGCACAAGCATAGAAGATGTTGGTTGCTGCTGTTATTTGTAAATATATGTTTTGGAATCGCATGTAATGGCATTAGAAGTGCAGTGGCTGTAAGTTGAGACTGTGCTTGAGTTGTTGGTGGTGCTCGCAGTTGTGTGGAGATGAAAAGAATTTGGAAGCTAGCGATCTTTGGAACGAACCGAGACGATTGAGTGCGATGTAGATGTGTGAAGTTGCGAGTGGCAGGTGTGTTTAAGATTGCGGTGTCGAGGGCTAAGGCGGTGTTGTTATTTCTTGGTGGTGTTTATAGCCAAGAAATGGTGCTTAGACAGATCGAGGCTGCACTGCAGAAGTCATGGGTGCTGTTGTGGATCGAGAAGAGTGGCAAGAATGTGAGCTGGGATTACGGTGTAATGGCGGTGGTGAAACCGTTGTTTGCTTGAGGAGTTTTAGGTCAGTAGGCCATAATGGCCGGATAGGGCTACGAAGCACAAGGATGGTTCATCATTTAGGGTGTGGCTCATGCTAGATAGCTTAGGCACGAGCAATAGTGGGTTAGCATGGCAAGATGGTTTGGCCCCGACTCGACTCATCCCGACTCTGGGCCCGACCCGAGTTGACCGCCGATTTGACTCGTTGACTCACTGAACCAGACCGGTGATCAGGCGGACTTAGCCGGTCACCCGAGATGTTTTCCGCGACCTTCCGCCAAGTTCCGGCCACAATACCAGATTTCCGGCGACCACTTTTGGGACATATTTTCTACCCGGGTTTCTCTTTCTTATGGGATTGGTGGATTCTCATCTAATGGACTTTGAAGACTAGACCTAATTTTAGAAGTTGGAGAAAAGCTATAAAGGGAAAGTCTTCTACAACATATGATAGATCTTATTTTTGGAATTTTGGAGAGCCACTTTGTTTACGCTTCTAGGGTTTGCTTTTGTTCTTCTTCTTCATTATTTTATTATTGAATATTGATTATGATGAACTCCATAGCTATGAGTAGCTAAACATATTATTGGTGATGGGATAAAAGTTGATTTCTCAACATGTTTTTGAATCTATGAATTAGTTTTGTCTCAATATTTTATTGTTTGTGATTCACAATTAATAGTTTTATAAGATTTGAATACTTGTTAGGTTGAGTCCGGAATCAATCCGATTTGCATTCATCTCTAGAGCTATATTAGGGTTTTCAATACGGAAAAGTTGTTTATCCCTGATTCTAAGTAGCATAATTGTGGGTAGTGCTTGTAGTGATATATCCTACTAGTCACAAGTGAATCATAACTTTTGTTAAAACGTTTAGTGCTTTTACACATTCGTTTGCATTCATTAGTCTTATTTCGTAGAACTTATTGCTTTTAGGGGTTAAACTTAATTGTGCTTTTACACTTTAGGTTGCTTTCTAAGAAGAATTCACATATGCATCTTTTAATGTGGTTGTGATGAAATCGGGGAATTAGCGGGTTATTCTTGCGATCATGGTATCCTAGGACTATTAGTAAAATAAGAGATTAAATTACCAATTCTAATCATTGATGATAATACATGTTTGTGAATGATACTATCCCGTGACCAATATATTCTCCTTATTGATTTCTCAAATTATTTACTTTGCTTTCAATTACTTTTATTTCTTAGATAAAACAAACATCCCCCTTGGTTACTTTAGAAACGAAATTTTATAACAACGAAAGCCTCTCTGTGGATACGAACTCTTTCTTATCGCATACTATATTTATATCTAGTTGATTGAGAAAGTGAAATTATATTTGACGGATTGACAACCGAGCCAAATTTTGGAGCGCCGTTGTTTGGGGAGGCATACGGCTTGTTATTGAGTTTTTAGTTTCTTTTTACAATTTCTGCTTTTATCTTTGCTTTTCGGTTCTTGTCTTGTTTCTCACTTGTTT
This sequence comes from Papaver armeniacum, assembly GCA_023531295.1. Classification (NCBI taxonomy): domain Eukaryota; kingdom Viridiplantae; phylum Streptophyta; class Magnoliopsida; order Ranunculales; family Papaveraceae; genus Papaver; species Papaver armeniacum. The sequence continues at coordinate 707,683 of JAJJWW010007473.1, forward strand.
GCGAGAATTGTTTGCAGGTACCTAATCTCTGGCTTCTAAGGATTGGAATTATCCAAGGTGCGGGATAGCTACTCGAAAAGGCACAATACTCCAGCCAAGGCGAAATACAACGGACGAGCACGAGTTGGAAGTAGGAGAAGAGATTTTCCAACAACAAGAAGAAGAAGCAATGGGTGATGCAAATCGTTCACTCAAGGACTTAGCTTCTCATAGGCTTGATACACAACAGGGGTGTATTCAAACGAACTCTACTTTTGAGATAAAGCCGGGGTTGCTTAGAGAATTACCAAAATTCCATGGCATGGTGAATGAAGACCCAAACAAACATCTTTTGGACTTCCACACCATTGTCACGGCTATGCTTCCAGCAAATGTTGAGGCGGATGGTGCAATGTTGAAAGTTTTCCGTTTGTCTTTAATGGATAGTTCTAAGGATTGGTTGTACTATTTACCTCCGGAAGTGTCGGAACATGGAATGGGTTGAAGAAACTCTTTTGGAGAGATATTTTCTGCATCAAAGGCTACTCAAATTCGCAAGGAGATTTGTGGGATGAAGCAAAATGTGGAGAATCCTTATATGAATGTTGGGAACGATACAAGAGATTGGTGGCAAGATGCCCTCACCACCAATTCAGTGACGCTATGATTATCCAATACTTCTATGAAGGACTCCAATCAAGTGATAGGAATCTTATTGACGCTTCGGGTGGTGGTGCACTAGTTAGCAAAACGGTGGAACAAGCTAGAGAGTTAATTGAAAACATGGCGGCGAACTCCCAACAATTCTTGAGTCGTGGTTCGGATGTGATTCTAAGAAGGGTGAGTGAAGTGAGCGAGGTTAAGGAACTTCGTCAACAAATGGGTAACATGACAGCAATGTTGCAACAAGTTGCATCCGCGGTTATACCAAGTTCTCCTCAATCTTATGAAGACGAGCAAGCTAATGCGATCTTTCCAAATCAACAAAGACGGTATGATCCCTATTCAAACACTTACAATCCGGGATGGAGAGATCAACCCAATTTTAGCTATGCCAACAAGCAAGGTGCAATTCAACAACCTACTTTCAACCGTCCGAGTGGATTTCAACCACAACAACAACAATTTCAGCAACCTCAAGCACAACAATAAATGCAAAATCAAGGTTCGGATATTGATTCAAAGCTTCAAACAATGATGCAAGGTATTTCTACCATGTTTAAAGAGAGTCAACAAGAAACTAAGAGTGCTATCAAGGAGTTGCAAACACAAATGGGCTCCATGGCTATTGAGTTGAACCAATTGAAGGCACAAAATAGTGGGAAACTCCCTTCTCAACCTATCAACCCAAAACAGGTGTCAATGCTATTACGTTGAGAAGTGGTACACAACTTGTGCAACCCGAAATTACCGATTCGGGCAAGGTGAACACACCAAAGGAACCTGTTTTGGAGGAGAATAATGAGGATTCTCCCAAACTTCGAGGTACCTATTCCTAACTCTAAAACTCCGGTTTCTACTTATGTTCCTCCTCTACCTTTTCCTCGCAGATTTGCAAGTTCTAAGAAGGCGGAACTAGAAAAGGAGATTTTAGACGTTCTAAAGAAGATCCATGTGAACATACCACTCATTGATGCTATCAAGCAAGTTCCAAAGTATGCAAAGGTGTTGAAGGACTTGTGTACCAACAAACAAAGGATCAAAGGTAATGAAGTGCTTAGTGTGGGGGAGAATGCCTCGGCAATCTTACAACACAAACTCCCACTTAAGTGCAAGGACCCGGGTAGTTTTGACATTCCCGTCACAATTGGTAACACTACATTTAACAAAGCTATGTTGGATTTAGGTGCATCCGTTAATGTTATGCCTGCGTCAATGTATAATTCACTTGATCTTGGTCCTCTTAAAAAGGCTGAAATTGTATTGCAATTAGCCGATCGCTCTAATGTCTACCCAATGGGTATTGTTGAGGATGTTCTTGTGTAGGTTAATCAACTTGTATTTCCAGCTGACTTTTGTGTGCTAGAGATGGATGAAGGATCACCGGACTCGTCTCTTCCATTGCTACTTGGGCGTCCCTTCATGAAAACGGCGAAAACCATAATTAATGTGGATAAGGGAACGTTAACCATGGAGTTTGATGGAGAAACAATACGTTTCAACATTTTCGAGACGATGAGATATCCTAGCGATGTCCACTCTTGTTTCTCCATTGATGTTATGGATACATTGGCACAACAAATGTTTGAATTAAACGGTGATGATGCTTTGGAAACCGTGTTAACTACATCCATGGATAATGGTGTAGAGTATGGTAATGAAGTCAAGGAAGCCCTTGGTGATCTTAATTCACTCCAAGGATGCCTGGAAACTCATAATATCTCTTTTATTTCTTTACCATGCAGTGATGAAAAGCTTGTACCTTCAATTGTTAAATCTCCAAAGTTAGAATTGAAACCTCTTCCACCACCTTAAGTACTTGTACTTGGGTGATAATGAAGAGTTACCTGTGATTGTTTCTAATGAGCTTAATGATTTACAGGAGAAAAAACTTTGAAGGGTGCTAAGGAAGTACAAGACGGCCATAGGATGGACAATCGCCGATATCAAGGGTATAAGCCCTGCCGTTTGTATGCACAAAATTCGTTTGGAGGATGATGCAAAGCCTACAAGGGAAGCGCAACGTCGTTTGAATCCTCCCATGATGGAAGTTGTGAAAAAGGATATACTCAAGCTTTTGGAAGTGGGTGTTATCTACCCCATATCCGATAGTAAGTGGGTAAGCCCGGTACAAGTAGTACCAAAGAAATCAGGTGTGACAGTGGTGGAGAATGATAAGAACGAACTTGTCCCAACTCGTGTGCAAACCGGTTGGAGGGTTTGTATTGATTATAGAAAATTGAATGCCACCACTAGGAAGGATCACTTTCCATTACCTTTTATTGATCAAATGCTTGAACGTTTAGCTGGACACTCTTATTATTGCTTTCTTGATGGCTATTCAGGTTATAATCAGATTGTGATAATGAGGAGGACCAAGAGAAAACCACTTTCACTTGTCCTTTCGGTACTTTTTCTTATAGAAGGATGCCATTTGGCTTGTGCAATGCTCCAGCTACCTTTCAAAGGTGTATGGTAAGTATCTTTTCAGAATATGTTGAAAACATAATCGAAGTGTTCATGGACGACTTTAGTGTCTTTGGTGATTCTTTTGACCTTTGCTTGAATAATTTGTCTCTAATCCTTGAACGATGTGTTGAAACAAATCTTGTGCTAAATTGGGAGAAGTGCCATTTCATGGTAACTCATGGCATAGTTTTAGGCCATATAATATCTTCTAAAGGCTTGGAAGTTGATAAATCTAAGATAGACCTTATTCGTGCTCTAACCCCTCCCACTACGGTGCAGGAGATATGTTCTTTTCTTGGTCATGCAGGTTTTTATCGTAGTTTCATCAAGGACTTTTCCAAGATAGCATCACCACTTTGTAACTTATTGCAAAAAGATGTGTTTTTTTAACTTTGATGAGAAATGTATGGCGGCATTCAATCGTTTGAAAGAACTTTTGATTTCATCCCCTATCATTCAACCACCGGATTGGAGCAAACCTTTTGAGCTCATGTGTGATGCAAGTGACTACGCGGTTGGTGCGGTGCTTGGGCAACGCGTGGGGAAGCTTCCTCATGCTATTTATTATGCTTCTAGAACGTTAAATGAGGCCCAACAAAACTACACAACCACTGAAAAAAAGTTATTAGCCATTGTTTTTGCTTTAGAAAAGTTTCGCTCTTATCTAATTGGTACAAAAGTTGTTGTTTTTTCTGATCATGCAGCGCTTAAGTACTTTCTTACAAAGAAAGAGGCGAAACCGAGGCTCATACGATGGATATTACTCTTGCAAGAGTTTGATATTGAAATCAAAGACAAGAAAGGAATTGAGAACACCGTTGCGGATCATTTGAGCCGACTTGCTGTGGACAAGGAGACTATCCGTTGCGTGAAAGTTTCCCGGATGAGCAACTTTTCTCAATTGCCTTTGGAGAACCATGGTATGCCGATATTGTCAATTACTTAGTTTCTAAACAAATCCCAAAGAACTTGTCTCGTGCTTGAGAGGACAAACTTAAGAGGTTAGGGAACCAATACATATGGGATGATCCATACTTATGGAAACATGGTAGTGACCAAGTAATACGAAGGTGCGTCCCCGAATCGAATTTAATTCTATCTTGTCTTTTTGTCACTCTTATGCTTGCGGAGGACATTTTGGGAGTAAGAGAACCGCGCACAAGGTACTTGAAAGTGGTTTTTATTGGCGAACTTTGTTTAAGGATGCACATATATTTTGTACAACTTGTGATAGGTGCCAAAGAACCGGCAATTTAGGTGCCCGAAATCAAATGCCACAAACTTTTATTCAATTTATTGAAGTTTTTGATGTATGGGGTATTGATTTTATGGGGCCTTTTGTCAACTCCCATGGGAATTTTTATATCTTACTTGCGGTTGATTATGTCTCGAAATGGGTGGAAGCTAAAGCCACCCCTACTAATGATTCTAAAGTGGTTTCAGATTTTGTGCAAGCTAATATTTTTGCAAGGTTTGGAATTCCAAGAGCCATAATTAGCGATGGGGGTTCTCATTTCAAAAACAGGATTTTGCAAAGCTTGTTGATGAAGTACAATGTGTCGCACAAGATTGCAACACCTTATCATCCCCAAACCAATGGACAAGCCGAGGTGTCTAACCGGGAGGTGAAATCCATTCTAGAAAAGACAGTGAACCCAACAAGGAAAGATTGGAGCATGCGACTTAATGATGCTTTGTGGGCGTATAGAACCGCATATAAAACACCTATTGGGATGTCTCCTTTTAGGCTTGTGTATGGTAAACCTTGTCACTTACCCGTGGAAATTGAGCATAAGGCGTTTTGGGCTATTAAGCAATGCAACATGGAGATGGATGGGGCTGGAAAGCAAAGGAAGTTACAACTCCAAGAGCTAGAGGAGCTTCGCAATGATGCATTTGAAAGTTCACGGATTTACAAAGAAAAGACGAAAGCATTCCATGATAACATGATTTCTAGGAAACAATTTTGCATTGGGCGAGAAAGTGCTTTTGTTTAATTCTCGCTTGCAATTATTTAGGGTAAATTAAGGTCACGATGGATCGGACCTTTTATTGTTACTAATGTGTTTTCTCATGGTGCAGTGGAAATTCGTAGCATAGCTACAGGGAAAGAACTTAAAGTTAATGGGCACCGGTTAAAACCATATTATGAGAATTTCACTTCCGAAGTGGTGGAAGGAGTTAACTTTGTGGATGTGCTCCCTCTGGAGGAGTCTTAGAAAGCAAGGAGATAGTCGGGCTGACGACTTTAAACCAAGCGCTAATTGGGAGGCAACCCAAAGGATGAGTATTTCTTGTCTTGTATTTATTTCTTGTCTTGTTTTTTAGTTTTTCTTGTCTTGTTTTTTTTCTGATTTCTTGTTCGAATTTCCCACCTTGACTTACTTTGGACAATTCAATTTACATTGAGGACAATGTAAAGTTTAAGTGTGGGGGAGTGGTTTTGCGTTGTAAATTTTTGCAATTTTCAACTTTTATGTAAACTAGTGAATAAGAAAACTCCAACTTGTAGTTAGTTTAGAGTCACATAGTATACATGTTGCTAATATTACATCGAGAATCTCATACTAGTGACTGAACTTAGAGATGACAGAGAACATGATCGGGTTTCTTAATTGTATGAGAGTTAAAGTTGGATTTAACCATGCCAGTGGCAAATAAGGTGCAGGCGAATTCGGTATTAGAATAGTGATCCCCTATAGTGGAGACTACCCATGTTACATAATGTGAGGCACCAACCTTCAATTCTTTGTACTGTCTAAATTTGTGCTTTTAGAGTGTGTGTCACCGTACGTAAATTCCGGCGGAATGGTGAGCTGTCCAATTTCCCACCATAGAAGCACTATTTTGATCTCTTGAGTGCTATTTTTATCAACCATGTTGGTGACATTGAATTGCTAACTTACACACCACTTGTGATCTTGTTCGCAGTTAGCACCATCCACCTTATCTCTCTCTACACCAACAGGTCCATAGAAACACCATCATCATCAACAAGAGGAGCATCACAGATTTGAAGGAAAGTTGAAAACGTTCGAGGTTTACAAGCAACAGTACAAAAATGGGCAGATTTCAGATTTGAGTAAAGCAACAAAACAAGGAGCAGAATTTTTATAAGTTGAAGACTATAGTACAAGAGCGGAAATTATTAAGGATGAGAATTCGAGAAGTCTATGATATCAAGACATATAAGTTGTGAAGAATCAAGCGGTAAAGTACTTACACCATGGCATTGTACTTACATTTTTATTTTTGTATTTTACTTTCTCTTGTCTCAAAAAAAAAAAAAAAAAAAAAAATTTAAAAAAAAAAAAAAAAAAAGAAGAAAAAAAAAAAAAAAAAAAAAAATTTTAAATTTGGGTTTGTATAGTTTGTTTTTATTTTTGTATTCTTTCAATAAAGCCTATGGAAAGAAGGAATATCTATAATGAAGTTTCAAGCGACAAGGAATTTGAGGGAAAGAATCATATTGTCAAGATTCTACGAAGTTCAAGAGTTATCATCAAGAGTTGAAGACCGAAGACGAAGATGAAGACACCGATAGAAGACCGAAGACGTTTCTATGGATGCTGTGAGAGTGGTGCTAGCTGCATGCCGAACGGATACACGGTAAGTAAGCATATTCCCACCTTCGTTAAATGGTTGATTTCCTTTCGAAGAGATCGTCAGAAAAATGGGTTTTCAAAAATTATAAAAGATGTGGGGTTTCAAAATATTTCGGAGGGTTTTGCCTTCCTACCATTCAACGTGTCGCAGGATTCTCTCTTCATTCCAACCTGGACACATTTGTGACCCATAAAGAGCTGTTTATTATTGAGAGCAATATCATAAAACCCTTTCTTGTGAGGCGTAGTCGAGACTTTTGATCACCCCGAACCCGAATTTATGTCGAGAAGGGATGGTTATCTCTCTCTCAACTTTTAAGAATGAGATTGTGTTCATTTATGTGTCTAACTTCTTATGACTAGTGTGCAGAATCTCTATGTCTTCTTAGCGCGTTGGATACTATCATTACGGAGAACTAGTAAGTTAGAAAACTAGGTTTTGTGGGTATATCTCTAGTAAACCCTCACGAGACTATAACTCGTCCACTAGGGACACCTAGGGGTTTAAAGGCTTGTTATTTATGCTAAAAGTGACCGTAGCCTCGACGACACGGAGTTGTTGTATTTTATTGTTTTGTTTGATTTGCTCGAGGACTAGCAAAGTCTAAGTGTGGGGGAATCTGATAGGTGTAGAATACACCGTATTTACTATATAGAGTTTATGCTTTCTTTGCTATTTTTCGTGTGAATTATGTATTTTATGTTTGCTTTTGAGTTATTAGGTACTCTGGAGTCGCACGGAGGAAAAGAAGCGGAAATCATTCAAATTGAGTCAAAAAGGCCTAATTGTCATTTCACATGCTAATGGGAGCTCGACCAAGGATAAGGGGAAGTCAAACTCTAAGGGATGTCCTTTGTGGTGGCCAGTATCATATGCTGGGTGCCTTTATCATTTCTTATCATTACCAGGCTTTAATATTAAGAGAAATTATTCTCTTTTCATTTCAAGCCTCACCTGAAATCAACACAGAGAAGAGAGAAAAATGGCTGCTGCTGGAGGAAATCGAGATCGAGAAATCGGTGAGGAATTTTGATGGGATTAGTGATGGAAGACAAATCGAGACTGAGAAGAATGTAGCTGCCGATATTGTTGAAGTGAAAGGGTATCTGGGAACTGTTAAATCGATGAGCTCTGGGTTTGTTCTTGAAGAATTGAGGGCACGAGAAGAGCAAGGAAGATGAGATTAATAATAGAGATGACGATGTTGAAGAGATGGTGCTGCTGTTCTGAGATAGATTCTGATCTTAGTATGAAATTGGAAGAAGATTCAAAACGCAAGAAAGGGGATCTGAGATTCAAATTCAAATGAGATTTTTGAGAAGTTCAGATACAAAGACGGGTATGAGGTTGTGTTCAGTGGTGAGATCTGTTGATTGAGCTCGATGGGTACTGTTGTTCAAGAGACTTGGTTCTGGCTCAGATTCAATGAAGATTGGAGGAGATGGGATTGCAGGTTAATTGAACACATGAAAGAACTGGGGTCTGTGGAGTTGCTGCTGTTGATTAATGGAGTCTAGGGTTGAGATTAAGATTGAGTTTCAGTTGCAGGTAATGAAGATTGCTATGGAGATGCACTGAAGAACAAGGAGATAGCTGTGACCTAAGCCAGATGGTGTTGCAGTACAAGCTGGTTGTGATACATAGAATGTGATGGTAGAGTTGTGGCTGCAATGCCAGATGGTGTTAGTGGAAGCAGCTAGAGTGAAAGAGCTGCAACAGATAGTGCTAGGAATGGTTGTGCTGGTAAGAACAAATACAGATGCAGGGCAGATAACAATGGAGTTGCAGAAATGGCTAGGCACTGGTTGAGTTCATAAGGCTGAGCCAATGGAGGAGAATGATGCAGTCGAGCCTGGAGATGGCGGGAGAACTTGAGAAGTCTATGCTTGAGTATGATAATAAGGATGATGGTGGTTATCAGAATGGTGGAAAAATTGGCATGAACTACAATGGGTGTTGTTACTGAAATGAGCAGCTGGATTTAACTTCAGTGGTTGTTGAACTGCAGTTGAAGGTGGTCTGTATGGAAATTCAAGCTGAGATAAGTGCAGGATGATAAGAGATGGAGTTGTCATTGTTCTGTGGTGCGGCTCAAGGGTGCAAGTGATCGTTTGGAGTTGAATGAGCATCTGGAGATGGTGGTGAACTGGTGCTGTTGGGATTATGTGATAAGGTGATGGAGCTCGAATCTGTGCAGGCACTGATGTAATTACAAAACAAGAAGGCAGAGTGGGTAATGCTGTTGTGCTCTGAGGTTGAATGAGTAGGATATGGAAGCTGAGCTGTTAATGGGAATGGAGATTGTGAACTGCAGTCCAGCTGTGTGTGTGATGGAGAAGGAATGTGGATTTTGAAGCAAGGAAGCTCGAGATAATTTGAGATGGGTTCGATTCGAGATTACAGCTGGTAAAGATGCGATTTCGAGTGGTGCTTGCACAAGCGAGAGAAGATGTTGGTTGCTGCTGTTATTTGTAAATATATGTTTTGGAATCGCAGGTAATGGCATTACAAGTGCAGTGGCTGTGAGTTGAGACTGTGCTTGAGTTGTTGGTGGTGCTCGCAGTTGTGTGGAAATGAAAAGAATATGGAAGCGGCGACACTGGAACTGAGCGAGACGATTGAGTGCGGTGTGGGATTGTGTGAATTTGCGTGCAAGGGGTGTGTTTAAGATTGCGGTGTCAAGGGCTAAGGCAATCTTTGTTATTTGCTGGTGGTGTTTATAGCCAAGAAATGGTGCTCTGCAACAGACTGAGGCTGCAACTGCATAAGTAATGGGTGCAATTTGTGGATCGAGAAGAGTGGCAAGAATGTGAGATGGGATTACGGTGTAATGGCGGTGGTGAAACCGTTGTTTGCTTGAGGAGTTTGAGGTTGCGAGGCCATAATGGCTGGATAGGCAGCTCTGAAGCACAAGGATGGTTCATCATTTAGGGTGTGGCTCATGCTAGATAGCTTAGGCCTGAGCAATAGTGGGTTAGCATGGCAAGATGGTTTGGCCTGACCTGACTCACCCTGACTCGGTCTGACCGATTTGACCCGCCGATTTGACCCGTTGACTCGCTGAACCGGTGACCGGGCGGACTTTTTCGGTCACCTGAGATGTTTTCCGGCGACCTTTCCGGCCAAGTTCCGGCCACAATACCAGATTTCCGACGACCACTTTTGGGACATATTTTCTACCTGGGTTTCTCTTTCTTATGGGCTTGGTGGATTCTCATCTAATGGACTTTGAAGACTAGACCTAATTTTAGAAGTTGGAGAAAAGCTATAAAAGGGAAAGTCTTCTACAACATATGATAGATCTTATTCTTGGAATTTTTGGAGAGCCACTTTGTTTACGCTTCTAGGGTTTGCTTTTGTTCTTCTTCTTCATTATTTTATTATTGAATATTGATTATGATGAACTCCATAGCTATGAGTAGCTAAACATATTATTGGTGATGGGATAAAAGTTGATTTCTCAACATGTTTTTGAATCTATGAATTAGTTTTGTCTCAATATTTTATTGTTTGTGATTCACAATTAATAGTGTTATAAGATTTGAATACTTGTTAGGTTGAGTCCGGAATCAATCCGATTTGCATTCATCTCTAGAGCTATATTAGGTTTTCAATACGGAAAAGTTGTTTATCCCTGATTCTAAGTAGCATAATTGTGGGTAGTGCTTGTAGTGATATATCCTACTAGTCACAAGTGAATCATAACTTTTGTTAAAACGTTTAGTGCTTTTACACATTCGTTTGCATTCATTAGTCTTATTTCGTAGAACTTATTGCTTTTAGGGGGTTAAACTTAATTGTGCTTTTACACTTTAGGTTGCTTTCTAAGAAGAATTCACATATGCATCTTTTAATGTGGTTGTGATGAAATCAGGGAATTAGCGGGTTATTCTTGCGATCAAGGTATCCTAGGACTATTAGTAAAATAAGAGATTAAATTACCAATTCTAATCATTGATGATAATACATGTTTGTGAATGATACTATCCCGTGACCAATATATTCTCCTTATTGATTTCTCAAATTATTTACTTTGCTTTCAATTACTTTTATTTCTTAGATAAAACAAACATCCCCCCTTGGTTACTTTAGAAACTGAAATTTTATAACAACGAAAGCCTCTCTGTGGATACGAACTCTTTCTTATCGCATACTATATTTATATCTAGTTGATTGAGAAAGTGAAATTATATTTGACGGATTGACAACCGATCAATTATCCAATCAATGTTGTATGGAGTAATGAATACCCCACAAAATCAATTTCTTTCTTTGGATTCTCTCTCATGATCGGGTAATGCCGGCGGATAAATTTTTAAGAAGAGGTATGGATGTTTCTAGCGTTTGTCATTTTTGTGAGGAAGACAATGAATCGAGTTTGCACTTGTTTTATGGTTGTTGGAGAATCCGGAGAATATGGGATTACTTTGTTGAGAGGTGCCACTTTGGATGGTCATACGACCCTAATATCATTGCATCTATGAAGACTTGGAAGTTTAATTGGGGAGACGAAAGGCTTACTCGCATATGGAATAACAACCCGGTTGCTATATGGTGGTGTATATGGAAAGAGCGATATGCAAGAATTTTCGATAACAAAAAGAAAACTTTGGCAAGCCTTATTAGAGATATCAAATTACAAGCATTCTTTTGGGCCGAATCAAATACAAGAATGGCCTTACGGCAAATATTGTGATTTCTCTATGGGATTCCTTATACGGACCTCCATAATTTTTTGTGTTTTTTATTTGGGTAGCCGAATCCCCTTTCGGTTCCCTTTTTTGTTCGGTTGTAATCATTGGGTTAAGGTACCCTTTTAAGTGCCTTTTTTCAATGAAATTTTTACTTGACCGATCAAAAAAAAATAAAAATAGTTGTGTTGGGTGTTGACCCAAATTTCGCGCGCCTATACTTAAAATTTACAGTATTCTTTGGTTTGAGAACTGAAAAATTTATGGAGCCAATGAATTTGAAAGTTAAAACAAAGAATACTCTAATAACGAGGATGCAACACCTTATTTGCCCAAATTGTCATCACTTCGAAAGATGCCGAGGGTGTTGGATAGGTGGTTACGAGTATATTCATTGTTGTGACGATGTGACACCTACATACGTACATTTGGAGAGTGAACAATTTCAGAGAGTGTGCTCTATATAAGTATTCTTTGGGACATTTTGCCATGCATAGACTTGCCAATGTAGTCTTTTTTTTTTTTTTTTGATCGGTCAAGAGGAGGATTCATTGAAAATAAGGTACTTAAGGGGGTACCTTAACCCAAAAAATACAACCGAAACAAAAAATGGAAACCGACATGGGAGTCGATCACCAAAAAGAAAGAAAAAATTTACAAGAGCAAGAGTAGACACATACTCTTGCTACTCCATGCCCTCTCAAATAGGACGATAGAAATTTGAATCCCATAAACAAACTACCATATTAGCCGTTAAACCTACCATCTTTGTGTTTGATTCGGCCCAAAGATAAGCTTGAATCTTGATATCTCTAATTATGCTTGCTAAATTCTACCTTCGCGAATACTAAAACATAATGGTTTGTAAAATTCTACCAATTATTTGAAGAAAAAATTGCAACACATTCAAGAAGACAACTACGTATGCTCATATTCCAATTCGTAACCTGCCCCAAAATGGGGGCCACTTTGTGCTATATGAAATGTGGTTGTTGTTTGAGGACAGGGGAATGCTCTGTTGGACTTACTTCTAATTTCGAAATGTTGGTGCGCGCCGATAACACTAGTCATGGGGAATACGTACTGTTCTAAGTGTTTTTGTGACCACCAAAATTTACTAATTAAACGAAATTATTAAATTAAATAGTTCAATTTGGCTTTTGGAAACCGGATCATAAAATACTACTACCCTGTCCCATAATTATTTGACCTATTTTATAATTAAATTATAAAGTAGTGGAACGGAGGGAGTATTATTATATTAAAGAAATCATTATATACGAGTATTAACTAATGTAGTTTTAACTGTAGTACTAAATAGCAACTTTGGATTCGGTATTTAAACATAGAGAAGCTAGTAGACCTATCACAAATGTTTGCAAGATTAGTAGCATGCATGTTTTGATGTCTTTGAATTACTTTAAGATATCCGAACACAAAAGAAACTTCATGAATTCGTTCTAATTAAACCTCCATGCTCCAAACTACTGTGGTAACTCAGAGGACATCTTCCCCAAACCGCTTTCCCATAACATTTCTCCAAATATCTTGAAGTAGTTGCTTCTTCAGCTTCAAAATTTCTATTTTCTTGTTGCATTCCTTTATCCTAGTCTAAGACAAGCTCAGCTCCTTGGTTGTCCCCACTATCATCGAGCAGTCTCTAGACACAAAAGTGTTTGTGATGCGTAAAGACATGACCATCCTCTTTGTTGAATTTGTTCAAAAATTGCATGAGATATAGTCATGGTGGTCTAACATGAATATACGATTCCATTGTTTCATTGACTGTCCAAAAATTGTTCAAACAATAAGATGTATTTTTATATGAGAGTCGAAGGAAAACATATACAAAAAGATATTTGTAAGAAGGGTTAAGTGGCAAAATGCCCCAAAATCGAGTGTCACCTTGTGAAAATGCCCCGGCCTTTTTGAAATAAATCAAAATGCCCCATTCTGTTAGTTTACACGTTAAATAGAGTTAAGTGGTCAACAATGGGTATCTTGACTAGTCAATAGTGTGGAAAATGTCTATGATACCCTTCAACCAGAATGAAGGGTGGAAGATGTGATCTATTGGCACGTGTTAACATCTAAGGTACTACAGATCTCGATCAAAATGGACGCGTCGGATACTAACCTTAATGTTATCTTCTCTTCACTGCTCGTATTTCATCCACAGAAATATAGAAACCAAATGAAAAAAAAAGCAGAGACAGAGATCGAGAGCGGGAGAAGCATAGAGAGAGTTAGATCTAGATGAAAAGAAGATAGATCGAGATCGAGAACTGAAGATAACCGTCGTCGGAGATAAGATGTGATACCCTAATTTCATGAATAAATTTGTTAACAGAGGGAAGAACAGGTAAGTAATTGGAACCCTAATTTTGTTTCAGTGATTATGATTTTCGAATGGCCGATGTGATTGAATAGCCTTTGTGACTGCATGGTTGTTGCAGTGAAATTAGGGTTTATAATTTGGGAATTTTTTGAAGACTATGATGCCGCTGTTGTTTCATGTTGCATCTCATCGTGGGATTATATTTGCGTTCATAAGTGATATGATTGGTGATTATGCAATTGGTATGAATATTTTTATGTTGGGAGGGACTTTTACTTCGGGTGCTGATGCAATTATATGATTGGTGATGCATTTAGATCCGCTGCTTTTACTGTTTTAGTTGTTGGGTTCCTCACTTGGGTATGTATTCGACTTTATAGTTGTTGGGTTCCCCATAATGTTACCTTGAAATTGAGTTATGTTTCATTGCGGTTTTGATTTTGATGTGGGACATTGCTTTGTTTTTGTGTCTAGCATTGATGAAGTCTAAGGCACAGGGGAATACATTGGGTGCTGATGCTCTTGAATGTATATGCCTTTTCGAGCCACTGATGGCAAAAAGACCATCTATACTTCGGTATGGTTCATAACTATTTACCTCTTTTATTATTCAATGATATTAAGTTGTTGAGTTATGGAAACCCTTGTCTAGTGTTTACATGTTATTATTTAGTTAGGAGTTCAAATGAGAAAATAATCATCTGAGCCCTGTGCCGTTACAAAGACTTACTCCGGTTCCATGTACCTATGACCTCTATGAAGCGTAATTACTGATAATTAAGGGGCCATGGACCATAGCTCCCTGTACACCGCGGAAATATTGTTACCTCGTTTCTTCATAGTGGATTTGATTTCGTAGTTCAGAATTTAGAACACATTCTTATGCATAAATTCCATTTGCACTTCGAAAACCTAATATATATTGCTCTTGAACACTTTTTAGCAGCGGCAATTATGATTATCTCATGTCATAGAGAAGCTGTTTGAGTATAAAAGAGCTATATGATTATTCTAACAATAGGATTGGTATTTTTTATTTCTAGCAGTAAATACTAGTAATATGAGGCTATTTATCAACTTGGTTTGCAGCTCCTTCAGTATCATTCTAATCTAGGATAGTGCAACGTCAGTTAGAAGAGCTTGCCATCATACTGTGTTAATTTTTCCTTATTGCAAACTTATTGGTGCCAAGAGATGAGCGGGTCGCCTTTCTCGCTTTGTATATTATTCATTTTCGAATACGTATTTTTGTGTTTTCCATAATCAATATTCTGGAATGTTTTGGCGACAAAATGTGGCGTGGAAAAGTTTGTTCTTCTTCGTCGTCCCGCCACTGCTGCTGCAGATAGCTAAAGATATGGACTACTTGTACATATCTGTTTGTTTTGGAAGTGTAATTATGACTTGTAATTATTACTGTTTTGCATAAATCTTACCTGTGAATCTTGCTTGATTATTGGATTAATTTATTTTTGTTAAATCTTTCAGAATGGGTAGTGTGGATAGAGATTTCTGTATGAGTGATATGAGTGGCCAGTTGGGTCTAACCCCAAGAAGAAAGAAGTTAGAATGAAGTATTCTGTTGACGGGGATGAGTTCTCCATTAAAGCTGCACCAACAAAGAGGATGAGGAAGGCCTTGTCTGCACCAAGTAAAGATGCTACTGTACCACCAGGTTCCAATCTACCTTGTCATCTGCTTCCAAGAAGAAGGGTAACACAACCGCACCATCCTCTTCAATGTTGATTGAGAAATGGAATGTAAATGGCTATTTATAGGAGTCCAGGGAAGAAATGGGATTTTTTACTGTTGTTGTTAACAGTCAGGATCTGTAGCCATCCAAATTAAATTTTGATCATGTGTCGTTATCTAAACAATGGACACATTGGCAATTGTTTTTTTTATGTAATCCCACGATTCAATAATCTCAGCGTCCATCTGTTGAATTTGCCGCGTGTCACAGTATCCTATATTTTAACACACCAGTCATTTTTAATGAAGTCAAGGTTGATTGTGTAATAGTTCATGTCGCACGTGCACATCGCATGTACCAGTCTACTATATTCAGCCGTTGGATCCATAAAATACGTGGACGGTGTTAGTTTAATCTAATTCTGAAGGGATAAGAATGTAATTATTTCACACGTGAGAATTGGCACACTTGCAAATTTGACCACTTAACACTCTTAAACGTGTAAACTAACAGAATGGGGCATTTTGATTTATTTCAAAAAGGCCGGGGCATTTTCACAAGGTGACACCCGATTTTGGGGCATTTTATCACTTAACCCTTGTAAGAATACTGCTTTACCATGTCCAGAGTAACTCGCTCTCGGTGGAAACTTAATGGTGTCTCTTCACTCAGCTGGTAGCCTGGTATAGTGCATATATGGCTTTTAATCCCACGGACGACGTTTCCACCATTTCATGGACAAGTCGAGCACATTGGATACCAACAGGTGATACCATCGAGTACTCGGTGCGCTCATCGACTTGTCCTTGAAACTTGATGTACTCAATGTTAGATAATATAATCATGATAGAAAACACAATTCATGAGTAGATTATAGGATCTAGAATTATTATGTTTACCACAATCTAATTACAAGATGAAAACTTGAGACATATTGGCTATATTCCCTTGTCTCCCTGTTGTTCCGATATGCTTGCTTAAGTTCAGTTGGTATGCTTGAGTTGATATGATTGAACAATAAAACTACTTGATTGTAATTCAGAAGATCATATATTCCTTTACCCAAACTATACTAGTTGTTGTTCATTAAAGATGGAATTTCTGCTAACTTCTGTTCTCAGGCAAGAAACTAAGAGATCTCTCTTGGATATAAAGAAGTAGTTTATAGCTCTCCATCAAGGCTAATTACTACCAGGTGTCATTAAGCTATACTAACACAGGCTTAATAATCGACACATGTAATGCTGAAGTGCATAATGCTAGACACCTCACTAGTTGGACCAAGTCAAGTTTAGTCGTACATGACTCAGCCTAAGTCATGTGCCACCTAATCCAACACTCAACGGATGCATTTTAAATACACAGTGCACCAATTTATGTTACAAGGAAGGTGTGCGTAGTATAGTTTAACGCCGATGCCTCAGCTTCAGCTTGTGTTGGTGGTCTCCTAAACCTGCAAGCTAGTTAAGAGCTGCTCTCTTGTTGTTGTGCCTCAGTTTACCTTATTCAATACTCTATGAGTTGGCTTTTATGACCACAACCTAGCTATTAAGCTAGTTACAAAACTACTGCAATCCCGATTAAAGGGAACGAAAGAAACTTAAAATTTAAAAAATAAAAGCAGCATTTTGGTTAATCAAAACAAATTCGTCTTATACATGTACGTATACATAATGCACTTGACGATCTGGAATACGTTATTGCATGGAAAATAAATCTTGTAAGAAAAATATGGTCCATGTATATACTTACGCAAGTTTGCAGAAATAACGACCAAGGCAAAGAGAAAGAGCACCAATAAATATTTAGCAGCGGCCATTATGATGGATAAATAGCTAGATTACTTAAGGTTTTGCTAATTAGGCCGACCGAGCGAAGCGAGGAAGGACTCTATATATGGTAACTTTATGTCAATGTGAAGCGTGACATTTTTTTCCAATTAAACACAAAAGATTGGATTTGGTTCAACGATAAAAAACGACACAGTCCTTCCATAATTTTTTTCCTCCTTAAAACAGAGGAAAATAATTACAATATCGAGGAGACTTTTGTAAATGAAAAAAACCAAATACACGGAATAGAGTCGGAGGTCCTGGGGTCCAATCCCGGCAACTTCCAAAATTTTCATTTTTCCTCCCTTCTTTTTCTTCTTCTTCTTCCTCTCGATTTCTCTGTAATTCCTTCATCACCATAACCAGCAGCACCACCTAAACATCATACACAAACCATTATCAAAACCAACCGCACATCCACAATCAACCGAATTAGTCATAAATCTCTTCCATATATAATCATTCGAACAGATTACCAGATCAAACTTTTTCAAACTCTTCATTAAATTGATAGGAATCGATCAAATTCAATGTCTCATTCAGAAAAAAGAAATCAATTCTCAACCCTCAAAACCCAATTCAAAGAATCAAAGAAAGATAACTCTTCAATTCCAAATGAAACATAGAAGTCCCCATTTAAATTATTGAACCTCTTATTTTAGTCAATTCGAACAAATTTCAGATTCAGAAATCATTTTTTTCTGTAAAAAAATTCTACGATGTATTTACAGAGATTGCGGGTCAATCCCGGTTTGAACACGGGTGTAGAGACGACAAACCGAATTTAGGTATCGTCCAGATCTGTGAACCCAGTGATGTTCTTTCAGTTCCACCCTAATTGCAGCAGTGTTCTCAAGATTATCATTTCTTCATTTCTTTTCCTCCTCTGTAATCAATCAAACAATGTAAATAAAACAATTCAGGTTACTTGGTTCATATACAAACACATAATCATTGGGAAAAAATATAAATTGGAAATCAAATCAGAAATCTACAGAATTAGAGGAAAAAACAAAAAACAAAAAACAAAATATCAGCCTTCCACCCACTAAGTTTTTCCCTTCTTCTGATAAAAAAAAAAAATGTTTTTCCCTTCATTTTTTGTTTTACCCTTCATTTTTTGTCCTGTAAAATCAATCAAACAATGTGAAACCATTTAGATTTCAGTGGGTTTCATATATACAAACCGAAATCAATGAGAAAAAATGAAAAATAGATATCTGAAAAATGAGAGGAAAAAGGAATTTTTTTTTTAAAACTAATCAGTTCTTTGATTGTGAAGGATCATACATGTAAACATGAAAACAAGTGAGAATAAAACACCCTTCAAGTTAAAAGAAATCATGTTTATTACCTTCCCAACCTATCATGGCACCGGTTCATGGTTGAGATTAAGAAATTTGGGGTACTTTGCAGCAAAAGTTTTGCTACAGAGTACAAATTGTGTTGAGAACAAATAAAATAGAAAAGCAGATGAAAGAGATCAACATAAAAGGCATAATTGGCATCTCTACACCACGTGTGGCTCATGCACACATATTAGTCAATCAAACCCAAGTAGAAGATTTGACTCGTACATATCATTCTTTCGTGGTCATCGTTTTTTTTCCGGTCGGCCACTCACTGCGGCAGCAGTCATCTAGTGTTAGCTTTGTCTATGAAGATGAATGGATGATTACTTCTATAAGTTGGATTGAAGATTATAGCTAGCCAATGCAACCTTCTATTTATAGCATGATAGATTCATTAGGTTAAACGAAGATATTAATTGTTTATGTTTTTACTACAGAGGAGGTTTTCAGCCTTATCCAGTCCATAATTGATACGATGGTGTCCATCAGACAGTACTCCAATAACGAAGACTTCTGGCCGGTAGTAGATCCATCTGCAGAACGATAGCCACGAGTGTAGCCCTAAGTCATTGGTGAGGCTGGCAAGAAATCCAGTATTAAGGGCTGCCGAGGACAGGTAGATCAACTACACGTCCGTAAGCTAAATCATACTAATTATTCTTGTTTGCTTGGCATATTATTGATGATCACATGAGATAAGATAAACATTTACAGTAACTAAGCTTGATTGTCTGAAAAAAAAAAAAAAAAAAAAAAAAATTGATTGAACAGAATACTAATTAATTCCATATTGTCATGTTAAATTGTCTTTGGTAAGCGTGTCTAGAAAGCATCCCCAAATGTTATCGCCATCCCCAGATTGAATCCCACTAAAACGGGTAACACTACTAAGTTCTTATCAATCTCAACTTGTTTCTTTCCGTTTTTATAAGTTAATCTGAGGATCGAAATTGATATGAGACTATTTTGGCAAGTCATCGTGTATTCCAAGATTTGACTATGAAGTACCGATTACCAAAAGAGCTAATTAGTGTTTGGGTCGTAGGTTTTGGTATGCTTTAGTGTTTGGGTCCTAAGTTTGTCCAGTTTAGTGTTTGGGTCGTTGACTCGTTAGTCAACTAGGTCAAGCTGTTAGCTATAGTGAACTTGGTCTTCTTGAACACGCATGTACAGCCATGGTTGCTATTAAATGTGAAAATACTTAAAATTTCTGTCAAAACTTCAATTCTTGAAACAAGATCGACGGACGAACATGATATGGGAATCTTTTGTCAGTAAGTAGACTAAATTGGTATGTTACGTATGTTCTAAACTTCAATTCTTCAAACATCACTTATCCATACCTTGAAAAAAGTTATTTGGCATTTTGACAAACATCTTCAGTACAATTTAGAAAACCCCATGAACCCATTATTTTGAGTTTTAATCCGTCACTGGGAGATCAGGATGGGTTTAAAGTCTGTGTAAACCACCACCCCTCTAGTTGGTAGAAAAAAATAATGACAAACAATATCAAAATCAAATTCTAAAATTCATAAATGCTCATCTCATATCTCATTCAAGTCCATCCAATCTCAAACCAAATATGACCGATACTATTTTCTTTCTCTTTGTTCGTCTCGGTTATGCTGATTCATCTTCTACAATTTTGTTGAATTTTTTTGAACACCCTTTCAAAATTACTAATGTGAAGTGATTCATCGGTGAGCTGAGTGTTGTGTTTATAATGATGATATTGGGTCTTCGGATTCAAGTTTGACGAGCACGAGATCTACTAGATTACCTGATTATACACTGAGAAGTTATAAGCATTTTATTGCTAGTGAAGATGATATTGTTGATCAATTGAGTGCACAGACAAATTAGAGCTGGAGAGCGAATCTATGAATAAGGTGAAGAATTGGAGGATGAGATTGTTGCTCTTGAGAGGAAAATTGAGAACCTAAGATCGAAGGCTCGAAGCTGCCTGCTAAGATGCTTTCGAGAAACAAAGAGCGATGAAGTTGAGTATAACTAACGGTTTGACAAAACCTACTTCTTGACGTCGTTGACTAACGGGTCAACGACCCAAATACAAAAACGGACAAACTCAGGACCCAAACTCAAAGACGTATCAAAATCTACGACCCAAACACTAATTTACTCTTACCAAAATTTTGTTGTCCTATCAACGGCGGCCACCTTATATGTTGGAATGTATGGCAATTATGCCCGCCACCAAGGTGACCGAAGTAGTTGTGAATCAAGTTAGAGAAATTAATAAGAAGATCAAGTCAACGACAAGATTTGTGTAATCTAGCTATAGCTAGATAAACTAGACCTAGTCAGTATGATTATTCTGTCATTATCTTTATGGTTTACTAATCCCTTCATTACTCCTATAAATAGGAATCATATTGTAACTGTAAAAGTATCTCAGTAGTACTGATGATCAATACAATTTCACCCTAAGGGGTTTTATCAGTGGACGTAGGCCAATAGAGCCGAACCACTTTAATCTTTGTCTTCTCCATTTTACATATGATTATGATCTCTTATCATAAAATTTTACTCCCTCGTTACTTTTTAATAGGTGGTTTCTATAAATAAATGTTACAAAAAAAATAGGTTTGGTTTCCTAATTGGGAAAGTCAAATGTTACTTTAGTTTTTAGGGACCACTTTCTCTTAACTTCTTTTGATGACAAGTGTCATGTGGACCATTTCACTTTACTTCTTTTATTGACAAGTGTCATGAGGACCACTTTCAATGATTAGTTTTCATAATTTCCTTAATTTTCTCAAAAAACAAACCAGCCTATTAAAAAGTAACGGAGGGAGTACATATGATTATGATCTCTTATCATAAATCTATTATGGTACATAGCAGGAAAAGATGCTTGCTTTCATTTTTAATTATGTTAATTTTATTTTATTTTCATTCTTTTCTTTAGCATCATTATTGCTTGTTGTCTTTCTCTGCGATAGAACAACAATTGCTTCCTTAATTTTGGTTTGTGTTTTATTTTATTTCGCATCATAAGATGCCATAGTTTCTTGGAGAATAGCTTCTCCAACAATGCTAAAATCAGTATGTTACTGGATTTTCCCAATTTTTCTTCTCTCATGATGAACCTTATAGGTTTTATTTATGTCATCACACAGATGTGTTTTCTATCTCAATTTTCATCAGCATTTGTTTAGTATGAAAAGATCAGATCATCATTTGTTTGTCTTCAACATTAGCAACATGTCATCACTGATTGTCAAAACAATCTTGTTGCTCCAGTTCAAATTTTCCTGGATTGATCTTCATAAGTCTTCAGGATATGATTCTTGGACTTCATATCCGATACGGTAACCCCGTTAATTATCTATGTCATTGTTGACCTAAATTACGTTGACAGCCAACATATCCGATATTCTTTTTTCTCTTTTATCGAACATTATTTCTCTTCTTCATCAGCAAATAGGTTGTCCATTATCTGATACATATTAGTTCTCTAGTCCATTGATTTTCGTCGACTCTGATATCTTCCCATTTCCGGAGATCAGTTTTAATTCCAAATATGGAATATATTCCATATCTTCGAAATCCATTATATTCTGGTTTTCTCATTCAAACCCAGTAATTCCTCACTATGAGTTGTCAAGCAGATTTTATTGAATCTGTTGCCATATTGGAAATTGATTTTATTTCCAAAATTGTTTTCTTATTCCAAAATACATTGAGTATATCCTATCATGCGACAGTATATCGTCATTTGTTTTAGCTATAAATATTTCCCATATACGTGTGTATTTTCATATTATCTATACACACCATTTCGGGATTAGTTAAGACGAATTTTTTTCACTAATTTCATACTCATCCGTTTTAATCGACTCTAAGATGGTACCGTGAATGGTGGTCCTCTTGCACAAGGTGTTTCGTGCTTGCGACTTCATTCTTGCACAAACTCAAATCTATTTGGTTCAAAGCTATTTTTGTTTCCATTCAAATCTCGAAAGTCATTTTTTACATGATCTCAAATCATTCATATCATCATCTGTTTCAATATGATCTCAAATTTCGGAAAAATCATTCGAAAATCTCAGACCTTCCGGAAATACTTCCATATTTCCATTTTTCAATATGGTGTTAATCACGTATCAAACCAGGCCTATGGACGCCGGTTTCGCTCATCTAAGCTCTTTTGAGCCCATTAGCCAATCAAGTCGTTTCAAGTCGGCAACTATTTCTGCAGTTACGATGGTTAGTGTCCTCCGTGACTGTGTTATACTTTGTTTCAAGTGCCTTTGATTGAAGTTCAAGTTTATTAAGTGTTGTGCTCGAAGTTCAAGTATGTTACAAAGTTTTCATTAAGAGATTGTTCAAGTTGTGTACTACGATTCTCTCAGTGTCCAACTTGAGGAGGGTGTTGGAATGTATGGCAATTATGCCCGCCACCAAGGTGACCAAGTAGTTGTGAATCAAGTTAGAGAAATTAATAAGAAGATCAAGTCAACAACAAGATTTGTGTAATCTAGCTAGATAAACTAGACCTAGTTTGTATGATTATTCTGTCATTATCTTTAGGGATAACTAATTCCTCCATTACTCTTATAAATATGAATCATATTGTAACTGTAAAAGTATCTCAGTATGTACGACTGTTGATCAATAAACAATCATCCCTACGGGGTTTCATCAGTGGATGTAGGTCGAGTGACCGAACCACTTTATGTTGGGATCTTGCAACAATGAGCAACACGTTAGATGTATCGAAAATAATATGTAAAGAACTAATGCGAAACAACTCTACCGAAATAACTTGACGAGGGCAGAATCACAGGTTCAACAAGTTGTCCTTAACACATTAGTTCGCGGGTATACTCGAGTTGAGTAATGCTAAACCCCTCACAGCGAAGATGTGTCCAGGATAAGACTGCCCAATATAACTTGAGTTAGCACAACGCAAGTTACCCTCTCTTCGAACTCAGCAACATGGATGGAGGTAAAAACGTATGGAGAAAACCCTAGAATAAAAGAAGAATTTTTCGGTGTGTAGAAAACAGAATTTCGAGTTGTATTTAAAGGAGAAGATACTTGCAAATCAAGTTAGGTTTTGGTTTTGGTTTTCTTTAAAAACTAGTAAAACACCTAAAAGGAATTTACCCATAAATAAAACTCTAAAAATATTTTCCTAAAGAAAAACTCGCCCAAAAAATAAATCTGAGTAGAAGAGGAACTTGGTGCATGGCATACGCGCATATCGCATGGGTCAAAATTTGTATTTTCTCTTCGAACTCAGCAACAGGGATGGAGGTAAAAACGTCTGGAGAAAACCCTAGAATAAAAGAAGAATTTTTCGGTGTGTAGAAAACAGAATTTCGAGTTGTATTTAAAGGAGAAGATACTTGCAAATCAAGTTAGGTTTTGGTTTTGGTTTTCTTTAAAAACTAGTAAAACACCTAAAAGGAATTTACCCATAAATAAAACTCTAAAAATATTTTCCTAAAGAAAAACTCGCCCAAAAAATAAATCCGAGTAGAAGAGGAACTTGGTGCATGGCATACGCGCATATCGCATGGGTCAAAATTTGTATTTTTGTCCACCCGCTCCACCCACAATGTTGTTTTACAACATATCCATAAGCATATGGCTATATAGTGGAGCCCCTTCTCTATTATACCCAATGTGGGACTAAAGAGAGATTCATTCACTCATAAAATGAGCAAGTATCCTTGGACCCATAGGTCACTAGATCAAACCACACCAAGACCAAAATATTTTTATTAAAACTCATTTTTCTCCAACACTTTACTCTCTTGTGTCTTTTGTTTATCTAATCCTTACTCTGATCATAAATCTAATATATATATATGGGATGCAGTGTCGGCTTCTGCGAATCACTTCGATGCATCACTTTAATCCGTTGTTTAATTTTTGTGTATAAATACTATTCATCAATTGTTGTGTTGACCCAGATTTCGTGCGCCTATACTTATCTTGCAAGTTTACATCTAAGACGACTTTGTTTGTAATTTATTTTTGGTTCGAGAACTGAAAATTTACTGAGACAATGAATTTGAAAGTTAAAACAAAGTAAAACAAAGAATACTGTAATAATGAGGATGCAACACCTTATTTGCCCAAATTATCATCACTTCAAAAGATGCCGAGGGTGTTGGATAGGTGGTTACGATTATATTCATTTTTCTGACGATGTGAGACCTACATGCGTACATTTGGAGAGTGAACAATTTTAGAGTGTGCGCTCTGTACAGTATTCTTTGGGACCTTTTGGCTTTGGCCATGCATAGACTTGCCAATGTAGTCTTCTTTTTGCTCTTAAATGTACCTTCGCGAATACTAAAACATAATGGTTTGTAAAATTTTACCAATTTTTTGTGCAGGTTCATAGGGAACAATTTGAAGAAGAAAAGTTTCAACACATGCCAGAAGACAACTACGTATGCTCATATTACTTCCACTTCGTAACCTGCCCCAAAATGGGAACACTTTGTGCAAAATTAAATGTGGTTGTTGTTTGAGGATAGCCGAATGCGCTCTGTTGGACGTACTTCTAAATATTGGTGCGCGCCGATAACACGAGTCATGGGGAATACGTACGTACTGATGTAAGTTCCCAATTAGATCCATGTGTGGCAGAAACTATGGCTTTACGGATCGGAATGCACCTTGAGATTAAGCCCAATTGTTAGATTCTCTTATTAGGATGGATCGCGTGATTTGAAGCTGGGATTTCATTTTAATCGTGAATCTATTGGGAAATAGGCGCAAGAAAAAGAAAAAAAAAAATTAACTTTTGGTCGAATATATTCGGCCCGGCCAATTCAGTACCAAGATAGTTAATATCGCGTATCGGTCTCGTATCTCCCGGGTCCGATAGACCTATACAAAAGATAATATCGGTTTTTGATACATCATCAGAACTAAAATTTCAAATATTTATAAAACCATAGTAAAAAAATAATACGAATCATGCGTATATCTCAAATTTTCAAAATACAAGGTGGTTTATTAGCCATTATTGTGATTGGTAGCCCATTATGCCGATAAATCTTTCTTATTATCCTTCACTTTTATCTATTACATTTCCCTGCCTTGCAATCGAAATATGATTTCCATCCTATATCCTACCATATAGTCATCAATTTATATCATAAATATATTATGACTTTTTACCTTTTCCAATTGACGTTGTACTTTTTTTTTTTTTTGGTTAATCCAAAATGTATTAATAGATATCTCAAAGTTTACAACATAGCTTATAAAAAAAAGAGGCAGAAAACCCCAAAAACTTACAAACTATTTAAAACGATAATAACATACATTTGGTAATTCAATAGCCTTAATGAAATCAGGTCTTGCTTCATAGCTAGTTTATTCCTTCTTAATTATCAAGTAGACAACCTCTTTTTGCCATTGCATCAGCTGCAATATTAGCCTCTCTAAAAGTGTGTACAAACCTGATAGATGCATATCTTGACTTCACCGCAAACCACCTATGTCTTAGAAACCACCTATGTCTCCAATTGACGTTGTACTTGTTTGTAAAGACTAGATGCATGTTGATAGAAAAATTATCATTGAAACCAATATTATCGGTGTTTAAGTAAAATCGATATATCGGTATGTACAACCGATAATATCGTTCCGTCTTTGTATCGCTGATATTTTCAATATCGTATAGGTATTTTTCGATACCCGATAAAAATCTGTAATATCGGCTTGTACAACCGATATTGACTACCTTGATCAGTATTGTGTTTTTCACTTTGTCAAGTGAGTCTGCAATGCAGTTACTTTTTAATATTTCTTGTGTTGATTTCTCTTTATTATTTGGTCACTTCTGATGGTCTTTCTTTTGACCTGTTTAACAAGACAGCATGGCCTGGGAATGGAGTCATGGACTACTGGAGACTTGAATATGGAAGCCATAATCCTAAAATCTCTCGAATGTCATAATCATCGTGAAGGTGGTGGGAAGGAAAATTGAGATCCTATTGCTAAATTAGTTATACTCATTTTCCAAATTCGCACATCTAGAAGCTAAAAGGAGAGTTTGTTTTTTGTGATCGAGTGGTTAAGCATTTTTTGATCGAAAGGGAGATAGTATTAGATAGAAAAAATACGCAAAAGTTCACAAAAGAAGAAAAGAAAAAACCAGTTTACAAGCAAACCAGTTATCGAGTTGTTAAGCATACATGCACAGAGATAAAAACACTATAAAATAGAAGGCCTCTTGGGACGGCTAAAAAGCGTCCCAAGAGGTATTTGTGACGATTTTCTTTCCGTCCCCTATTATACCGTCACTAATACTTGTACTTTCTTTTAGGGACGGCCATAAAATAGCCTTAAATTAGTTATCCCGTGACCAATAGGGACGGTCAGCCCATGGACGTCCCAAATAACCCTCTGCCCCTAGAAGCCACCTGTTTTGTAGTGAAAGGCTGTGAGAATTCAAGGCTGACATTTTCTCTTGGAGCAATGCATTCCACAAACACATCAAATATCACCTTGATTGGTGTAGAGTTCAACAAAATGTACAGTAGGGTCTCCCTTATGGCTTATGAAGGTTGTTTGAGAAGTTCTAGAAGTCGGAAAAGCAAGTTAATCTTGTGAAGCAAAAAAAATTGCTTCCACTTCAGGGGAAAGCAGATACACTTGTACTTGTTGTATGCTAAACTTTCAATCTTCTCAAGAAAACATTATAAAAAAAGTACGCTCCATACGAAACAAAATATTATATAGAATGATAAGAAAACATACATAATACAGATCAGCGATGATCGAGCCACCAAATTACATAAGATGAAGAATCATTACAATACTGCACGACGAACACAACCGGACACGACAGACTCTAACTAGCTAACAGCTAATTAAGTGTATATAGCTATATAAGTATAGCGACACATACTTATATAAGATTAATTTGTTTTACTAAATTGAAATGCTGCTTTTATTTTTGAAATTTTAAAAATGGGACGGCAATAGTTTTGTAACCCCCTGTAACTAGGACGAGGTCATAAACTAGCTGCTAACTCATAGAGTAGCGAATACTCTAGAGTAATGGTGGTGAGGCACAACAACAAGTGCAGATCTTAACTATCACGCTTAGGAGAGGATGAAGTGCGCAAACTGATAATACGGCAGTAGTCTTAAACTGTAGATCGCATGAGTTGTTACAATAACTTATGCAGTAAGTGTCTGAAGTGCATCGGCCGCTGAGTAGATTAAGATCCAACGCCAAGCCAGTGGAGCAATCAACTCCAACGGCTGATACCATCTCTACATATTCATATACATATAGTGAATAATCAATACCACATAATGCAATTAACGATCTTAAAAATGTTATTGCATGGACAAAAATCTTGTAAGAAAAATATAGTGTATATAAACTTACGCAAGTTTGCAGAAATAGCCATCAAGGCGACTAGAAAGAGGACCATTGAAGTTTTAGCAGCGGCCATTATGAAGATAGATTACTTAAGGATATGCTACTGCTTTGTGTATGAAGATGAGTGGATAATTACTTCTATAACTTGGGATGAAGATTAATAGCCAATCCTTCCTCCTCCTATTTATAGCACGCATGATTCATTAGGTTAAACGAAGATATTAATTGTTTATGTTTAAATTAATGGCAGAGGAGGTTTCCAGCCTTATACCGTCCGTTGATGGCGCCCGTATCCATACGTCGGTAAGCCAATCATAATCTTGTTCTCATCGCATAATATTGATCATCACCCGCGTGAGATAATCACTTAACTAAGTTAGATTGAATACTAATTAACTCCAAATTGCCATGTTAGATTGCTAAAGTAAGAGTGTTGAATCACCATCCCAAAAATTTAAATACCATCCCAAAATGTAATTACTTAAACCGGTAATATTATCCATTTCATTAAGGTTAAATAAATTCTAATCAATCTCAACTTGTTTCTTTCCGTTGAAAACTTAAATTGGGGAATGAAATCTAGTATCCAACTTGGTATAAAAGAAAACAATGGCTCTACGCCTACCGGGTATATTCCTGAGTAAAATCCTGTAAGTGAATCTAATGGCTGTAAGGGAAGCCATCCTTCTCCATTTGATGGGGTCATGGACTCATGTTACTATAAAACTGCTTGATTTCCAAGTCTTGCCCAACGAAGACTAGCTTCGATGCAGATTGAGAGGGTTACACGTTGTGATCTCCTTCCTTAGATTATCAGTAAGTTAGGTGGCTACATGTCAATTTTTTTCTCGTGTTTTTCTAGTGGATCAAGAAAAGACATATTCCTTACAAACGTACCCTTATGCATGGTGGGTAATTCGCATCGTAAAAAGATTAGCTTGAGCACTTAAAATTTATGAAGCCAATGAATTTGAAAGCTAAAATATCATCATATTAGTAGTACTGGTTATTTCGTCCGTTTAAGCGTATCGGCCACCTACATCTATGGGCATGTACGAAAAAACATACTTCAGTACATTACGCTGTTTCTACGTACTAACTTTAATGTTAGTGGCGACCATGGATGGGCAGCCAAGATATTCAACCTTTTCAAGTGCGCATCTGGAAAGGAAATGTCGATACAGACAGCCGCCCACCAATTAAGGAAGAGAATATCTTTCGTTGGACGGAATTGTGAGATACTTAAGCCAATGGCGAGCTTGCCTCACGTGGATCCAATAGTTATGTTAATTCCGACCTCCGAATCAGTCAAGGAAATTGAGTAAATAACTTGCATTCTCACTTTCTCAGGCTTTTAGATTTCTCTCTAGCTATTTATTTTCTGTTGTTATTTCTCTGCCCAATATTGCTCCCGCAATGGCTGAAGGATCAATAATCCACCGCCAAGTTCTAAACAATTCTCGGTCTCAAGTCTCAACCACAGCTGGTATGAAAATCTTATTTAGTCTTGATGTTTCATTAACATTATTTTGTATAAACACACCTTTGTAATCTGTTACATTACTACAGACGGAGGTGGGGAGTCGTTAGGAGTGAAGGTAAGAGGAGGCATAACCATAACCATACATAAATAACCTTAAAAACCTAGTTGACACATGGGGGCGCAGCTGCCTCCGCATGTGCTCGTAGTATCCTTTAAATCTTGGTTAAAAGATGAACGCGCGTGTCCTTGTTTTTGATGAGTTTGTTTTGTAATTTGTTTAATCATGGTTTGTCCTCTGCCAACGCTGTGATTAACTTGCTCAACAGGGTCAACTCCTTATTTTGGATTCTATCTAACTCTACAAGTTTGTTTCTGTTTCTTATGCAGATTGGAGCAACTCCTGGAGTTTTTTCTGGACAAGACTTACCCCAACTACAAGAACGACTGCAGAAAATAAAGAACCGGATACAACTTATTAACGAAAAATTTCCGATAGTTCGACTTGGTCTACCACCAACTCCAGAAAATCACTTTCACTTGCATCACTTGTATGAAACACACTGTCAGGTGTATGAACATCTGGAGAGATCATGCAGGCAACATGTACAACTAGAACGACAGATACAACGTCTACAAACAGAACAACAAGAACGGTTGCTGCGGCAAGGACTTGAAGATTTGGAGGATCAACCCGTAGCAGGATGATATTATGAGTACTCCTTCCCCTATGAATAAGGCTAAAGGTGCATGGGTGTGGCTGTCCTTAGATGTCTTATATTCCACAATAAACTTAATGTTTGGCTCTTAAATCATGCTACATTGTCCTTTTTTTTTTGGATATTTTGACTTTGGTGCCTATAAAATGGTATGCCTTTGCTTTTGGTGCCTAACTTTGTCCAACTTTGAGTTAGGTGCCCAGTCAACCAATTGACTTTGTTTGACCGTGTTGACAATCTATTTTAAAGTTAAAATTTGACCTCCTCTTTTACGCACTATTCTTCCATTTGCAATCCCCTTGCACCTCTGCCCCTTAAAGGGCTTCCTGTGTTGTTTTTATGACCCTCAGTGATAGTTGTTCTACCAAAAAGAAAAGTCAATTGGTTGACTGGGCACCTAACTCAAAGTTGGACAAAGTTAGGCACCAAACGTAAAAGTATACCATTTTATGGGCACCAAAGTCAAAATATCCCTTTTTTTTTTTTGGTTTCAAGCTTCCTTTTGTTGTTAATTAGTTCTGAATTCGGTTTTAGGGTCTGAATTTTGTACCTGTTCTTGTCGTACAAGTTAAATTCATTCAGCCAGTAGTGCTACAAAACTTGACTTCAAACTTGACTTCAATAGTGCATATATTCAACTAAAACACGATTAGTTGATGGTATTTATTAACCGGAGTTATTAATATCCGCGCGCATGAGTTTTCACCTTGATTGGTGTAAAGTCCAACATGAACAGTGGGGTCTCTCTTGAGAAGTTCTAGCTAGAAGACGGAAAGCCAGAAGTTATTTCTAGTATACTAGGCATGACCAAGATCTTTTTTTTTTTCTAGGCTTGCAGACAGGATATGTTCTTCAATTGCTGTGTTAGTGATTGTTTCTTGGTTTTGCACCTTGCCTTCAGTTTTTCAACGTTCCCCTCTTTATTTTTCACAAAATTGGTCAAAAGACCAAAATCAACAATTCCTGGGTGAAAAAGACACTTAGGTTTTGATACTGTTTAAATAGCCAAAAATTAAAAAAAGATATTGTTTAAATGGACAAAAATTTAAAAATAGGCATGATGTAGGTTTCATCCTGTCTATTTTCAAATATTTTTTTCTTATTTTTATTTTACACGGGATGCATCCAGGTTTCATCCTTGCTATTTTTTAAGTATAAGTAAAGGGATGAATCCAGTTTCATCCTTATTTATTTTTTTGGCTATTTCACCCGTACTTTTTTTTACTCGTCCATTTGAACCGTGTTTTAAATTTTTTTGGACAAATGACCTATTTTCTCTTTATTTTTCTCTCCTCGAAGCTGCAATGTATATGTTTTTTTTTTTTTTGCAGTCTGTAAATTGGAGCTGCATCTGTAGAAGGGCTATAGCTAGTTTATACATACAGTTGTAGTTATTACCCTTGGGTGGCTGCTGTCGAAACATAGGGTAAGGTTTCATGTTTCTTACTAGAATCAATATAGAATTATGAGAATGGAATCTAAAACTACTGGGAGAATGGAAAATAAAAATGAGTAATGGAAACTTGGTTTATTTACTTCCTAGAATCCCATGATAGACATTCCTTAGGGAAATTGAAAAAAAAAAAAAAAAAAAAAAAAATCTACCTGCAAACTCTTTTGCCTTTTCTTTCTCTTTGTCGCATGAAATAACTATCTTTTTTGTCGCGCCATGCTTATTTCCTAAGCAGTGCAGTACTGGAATTAATTAAGTGATGCTAGGCTCTCAAAGTAAGTCTCTATTTGAGGACAATGGAGAGAGTTATATTGAATTCTAAGACGCCTAGATGTTCCATGTTTTGGGTCATATTTAAGTATTGAAATATAAACCCCATCTCCTGCACCACCCATAAACAGAACCTTATCGTCCACAAAATCGATTGATTCCATCTGAGAGAGCATTATAGTAGACCTCTGTATAGAATCTCTTGTAAATGTAGAAAGCTTAGTCCAAGATTGCATAACTCCATACTCTTTCATGACCCATAACTCAATATTCTTGATACTCCTAAAGTAGGTATTACGTGTATTGTAGCCGCTGAGTATACAAAGACAACCATCCAAACTACCCAACAAAAAATCATCGCCATCGGAAGGTGACCCTGCAATGGAGTCTGCCTTCCTATTTAGAAAAAGTGATTTACGGAGTTGTTGGGTAACTGGAACTTCACTGCAGACATCGTTTTCCAAATTAAAAGAAAGTATAACCTTGGAGTCAGTTCTGATTCCCTGTCCATCTACCGGAGTCCCAACCCAGTGAAGATATCCATTAACAAGCGCAGGCTTAGTCCTGTAGGGTCGAGACAGGCAAACGTCATAAGGAATAATATTTGGTAATTCTTTCCATGAATTTGATCTCAACGTGTATACATTGACTTTACAACCATGAAAAATCGGATAATCATAAAAGACATCAATTTTTATAATCTTGAAATCATCAATTATGCTATTATAACCAAGTCCAAGCCCGTTATTCTGGCTTTTTCCGTACCGCCAAAAACTATCTGTTAGGACCGGCTCTGATAATTTCTTTGATTCCTTGGTAGATGGATTCCAAAGAACAAGATCCTCACCAGCATGACGGTGCATGTCAAAGATATAACTTTCTACCTTCATTAAGATCAAACCATTGCAGGAACCATATATACTAAGGGTTGTATCTTTATCAATATTATCCTCTTGTGATAAGAATGGATAAGCTATTTCAACTGGCTTAGCAGTACTCTCACAGTACGTAGATACTGAGTGTAATGATGTTCTTAAAAAACCTTGACCGCTCCAGTAGTTTTTTGTGATAATGGATGTAGACCTCCCCTGTTCGATAGCATGCTTATGATGATTTGCAGAAAAACAAGGATCTCTGAATAACTCGTACCAGTTTTTGCATACACACCTGAATCTTAAGATTGATTTCACGGGCAACAATAAGAGAATATCATAAACGATTTCGTCTGCCAGGATCGACATCAGTCGGCTGAATTGCTTCTTCTGTTTTCCATTTCCTTAAAATTTGCGGCAGAGATATATGTTGACGAGAGCCTAGGGTTTCATTATTGTCAACGGCACATTAATTAAACACTGGTTGAATCCAGCTTGGCATCCAACCACGGTCATATGTAGGCTAGACAAAAGCTTAGCTACATTGACGTAGGGATCTTTTTTGCTACTCCTGAACTGAACAATAAAAGAAGGCCGAGGTTGAACCCACCGTGTAGTATATAGTAGAGAAGCGTACCAATGAGAATGCATAACATTAAACCGAACCCTATGATTCAAATTATGAATAACATGAGATTGTTAACCCTAAGAGGGAAATAAAAGTACAATTGTCTTCAGGGAATATCTCTATTTGTCTTTTG
The DNA here is from genome assembly GCA_023531295.1 of Papaver armeniacum. Classification (NCBI taxonomy): domain Eukaryota; kingdom Viridiplantae; phylum Streptophyta; class Magnoliopsida; order Ranunculales; family Papaveraceae; genus Papaver; species Papaver armeniacum. Next base: position 741,249 of record JAJJWW010007473.1, read on the forward strand.
ACTGGTTAAAAGGGTTTTTTCCATTACCTGACATGATTTCTACACCACAGACATTACTACTTGGGCAAGTGTCCAATTAATCGCATCGAATTAAATACGTAACTTTAGCGCATATCTCCCCTCCTTTAAAACACTAAGTCATATGAGCTCCCACATTGCACGGTGAGTGTGACACCCCCTCAAATTAAATTAGATAAAAGCTTTGAGGAAGAGCAATTCTGGTAACGACAAGTGGCGTGACTCTATTGGTCGAGACATTAAAACATGAATTACACCATGTATTTAACTGGACGTTTGTAACACCGTTCGTTATAACGTGGGTATACAACACTTATGTGAGGATTTACACCTAATTAATTACTTACACTTGGTTTACACCAAATACTTAAGTGGACGTTACTAACACCATCTAGGTAGACAATACATCCGTTAGTTTCATTACAACTTAAACCTAATAATCTTTTACTTTTCTTCTCCGGTGAAAACGACTTCCATGGTTGTTCTTATTCAGAACCCTAACAAGTTCTCATAATCCCTCCATCTCTTTGAAACTCGATCGTCTCGCTTCTGATTTTAATAGTACCATTCTGCTTTCTCTTCAGATCTTGTGAGATCTCACGAAGCTCGATCGATGTCGAAACCGCCGAGAGAAGGTTATTTCTTTATTTTCTCATCATCAAACTACAATTCGCTGATACTTCCTCAATTATCTTAATTGAATGCGTCTTCCTCAAATATCGTAACATATCCTAAATAAAAAATCATCGTAATTTCTTAATCCCTAGTCAATTTCATGATTGGGTACTGTTTGTTGATTGAGTTGAGAATTAGGGGTTTCTTCTACAAATCAGTTTTACAAACGGGTATTGTTCTTTTCAATCCTATTTTTATTGTGGTAGTTTTGTTTGGTTTCTGGTGGCAATTCGAATAGAACCCAAAATAGAGATTTCCTTTGCTGCCAAACTTGGTAATGTAAATTATGTAATGGTTCAATTGGTTTTAAGTATAGTCGACTAGCTTCACGTCAAGGATATCCATATTTGTTACTTTGGTTGAATTAGAACCTCCATTCACAGCTTAACACACTGTTAGTTAGGTCACTTTTTTGGTATTGGGTATCTACATTCTCCATTGCGAACTTTGTTATTTTGTTGGAAAAACTAGGTGATTGCTGCCTTTTCTAATTGTATTCTAATTATTTTTGCAAAGAATCTTTGAAGCTCTGGTACATCTTGCTGCGGGTGAAGCTAAGGACGGCAAAGGAACAGCTGGGGACTGAAGGAAAGGTATGCCGAGCACTATGGATGGATCAGGTGGTGAGCGTGCAGCATGTCGTACTCGACGAATCTTAGGTATCGTACTCGAACACAGCATCATAACTTAAAATGTCTGTTATGGTTTGTTCAAGCACCCAAACCATTAGCTTACTTTTAGTTAAACACAATCTTACAATTTGACCAATTTACATTGTTAGTACGATGTCTATGGCACTTTTAGTTAACTCATATCTGCTTTTATAGAGGACATCGTTGGACGGTTTTTATTTATGACAATCATTTGCAAGATGTTGGCATTGACTTATTTTAAAACCAATTAGTAGCACAAATATTGGTTTGTGCCAAATGCATTTAATCACCGGACATTAGAAAATTGTAACACTTCATTGTAAGCAGATGTTAATTACTTGAACTTTAAAGTTTTATCATCATCTTATTCTGTTTTAGATTAATATAGGGTTCTTATGTTGTAACAGGAGTAGGCAAGATGTTTTGTTTTCACTTCTCAGTAGATGTAATAATTTAATAGTTGGATTCCGGGTTGGTTTATGTATCCAGTACTTAGAATACAAAATGAATCTCATTCTAAAAGTAAAGTGAAATTTTCTTATAGTAGCGTTGCAAGCATTTAGAGCAGGCTAAGTCCTTGGCTGCTGCACTGGTGGATTACGGGGGTTCAAACTATATTAAACCAGTCCCAGAAATGTGTCAGTAAATAAAAAAAAATTAGGGGATGGGATTTACTGGAGAAATTGATGGGAAAAAGAGTTCAAAATAAGAAAATGGCTACTAGAGCTAAATCTGAATAGTTATATTAATCTTCTCTTTTGCACATTTTATATAGCAGTACTTAATATTACGTCCATAAATCTTTATCAATTTTCTTTCTAAATGAGAAAATGATATTTTAACAAGTCTTTTGGATTTTTTTTTACAGTTTTGGTATATGTATTCTTAAAGGACATACAGATAGGTACATTTAGTGCTGCTGATACATGTTGGTCTGGAATTGCAGAGGCGATCAAGCAGTTGAAGGGATTGGGATTTAAAACCGAAATGCTTACATGAGATTGTCATTCTGCACAATGAGGGACCAAAATAAGGTATTTTAGTGGGTATTTTAGAGTGATGATAATGATTAATAAGAGTGATTCTCTATAAGTTAGTGATTCTGCAACATAGGTGATTTACGACTATTCGATGTAGTTTCCTTACAAAATGCATATTAACCCGATGATCACTTCAATTAGAATTTTATCATCTGCATTTTGGTTCTAATTTAGGTAGAGATGGGTGCATGAGGTTCAATTTTGACTTCACGGGGAATTAGGGTTTCTTTTATTTCCCCAATTTAGAAACTCATAATAATCGAAACCCTTTTTCATCCTCCTCCGAGTTTCAGAAAATTCGTGATTCCGTCTCAATTCCTAATTCCAAACCGAAATATCACGTCCAAAAGACTGAAGCTGAACTGGTTTGTATCTCAGTTTGTACGTATTTGTTTTCCCAATTCGACATGTCTTGGTATCAAATCCTTAATACTCTCTTTGCATGTCGTTGTGCCTTTGGGTTTTCGCGTGATGCAGCTTCGTCTTAGTTCATTACGAGCTCTCTTCTAATGGTGGTCTGCAAAGTAAGTTCAACTTATGTATTTATTTTTTTTGTATCCAGCTCATACATTGTGTTCCCTAATCCATGCAAAATAATGTATTTTTCCCACTTATGGTGGTACGCGAAGTAAGTTCTACTAATGTATTTTTTTATGCTATTTTTTTTTTCTGAGAAGAGTGAAGTGGTCATTTATGTATATGTTTTTCTCATCACAGCGAAGCTTTCCAAGCATTGATTCATATTTATTATGGCACCTCTGTCAGCTTGAATAGTTAAATTCACCATAGAGATAGGTTTCTGCATGTGAATTTATGCTATTGTGGTGCTTTGAATGAGTTTTTAATTAGAGTGGGTGCATAACTCTTTGATTTTTTAGGGGTTGAAGACTAACCTCTATTTCTAAGAATTTTCATCGTCATTGCATAATTAGATACTGTTTTTGAAGTTTTTCAATTTCTTTATTCAAAGGTTTACTAATATAATTTTTCATTTCATCGTCATTGCATAATTAGATATTGTTTTTAAAAAAATTTTCAATTTCTTTATTCAAAGGTTTACTAATATAACTTTTCATTTTTATTGGAGACAATGATGATCCAAGTAGTAAGAATTTATTACTAGAAGTTTTTAGTGAAAAATAGTGTACTAAAACTATATTGTGCAATTGAAAATTGAAAAATTCGTCAGCTAACAAGGACTTCTCTGTTGTAGGAGTTGATGAATGAAATGGAAGGTCAGGAAATATGAGTCCATGCATCTTTTGCTTTGATATTATAGAACTTGCAATCTGAAAATTGTAACTACATGGTAGTTAAGTGGATTATACATGTTGAAAGGGGGATTACTGTCGCATTTGCCAATTGGATTTAAGACATGTATATATGAGGAAGAGATTGCATTCCTCCCATTAGAGAACTTGGTGGTAGAGGTGTGCTAATTTATGTTGAAAGTGCTGGAGTGGTATAAGTTGTGGGACAATAATGCAATTCTTTCATTGTTAATCTATGTTATGTTGTAATTTTTGTTAGATCACTATTTTGGTCTTTTATAATCTGCTCATGTAGTGATTTTGATCTTATTAAATATAACTGATTTTTTATGTCCATATACAAATTTATTAATTGCAGTGAATGTTGAGATTCTTTTTGTTGGCTTTGTAAGGATTCAAGAATTGTGCCAAAGATACAAGGGTACACACGCCACTTGCACCGTATAATACAGGATTAACACACTCATACTTATTCCACGGCTATCTGCATCTAAGTTAGACAGACAATTTTCAATATGCATGGAAAATTGGAATTGGTTACTACCAACTGAAGCTTTTGAACTGTGTTTTCACTCATGGAGTCATCAACTACTGTGTTTACATGCACATAACAACGTGATTTCAGAGAGATAGGGTTTTGTGTGTAGTGATAGAGAGAACATAACAAAACCAAACCTACATTGCCTCCCCCACACACACACACACCCATAAGTTAAATCCCACTACTGCACACCACCATTTTCCTAATCCAAAAAAAAAAAAAAAATGCATCGCAACGGGGTGAGGCCAAACCGCGCGACACTAAATAAAAAAAATACGTCGGGACAGGGTGGGGCGAAGCCGAGCCACACCAAATCAAAAATCCTAAACGAGAGAGCGAGGATAAGCTGAGCCACACCAAATAAAAAACGCATCGCAACGGGGCGGGGCAAAGCCCCGTGACACCAAATCAAAAATGCACGACGGAACGAGGAGAAGCCACATCACACCAAATCAAAAATATGATTAAAAGAAAAAATGATGGTGGATAGTTTTGGGATCCGCCCAGTGCGTAGCACGGGCACAAAATCTAGTCATATAAAAACTGATATCATTTAGAGTAAAACACATGTATAGGAAACATTGATTTATTAATAAATTCGTTATACTGACAAAGGAGATTAGAGTGAACATAAAATGGGTAAAATATTTGCTAATATTTTTTGGAACTGAACCATGTATTAAAAAAAAGCTTACACAGTTGCCTACTACCCATAGCAATTTGCTTAATACAATTTTATGATCGGCATTAGCATCAACTTCGTGTCTTCGCATGCGTTAAGCTAGAAGTAGTAAAGCTACAACGCCAACCAACAACTCATGTATTTTCTGTAAGAAGCCCAAAGCTGGTGTGCCGCCTCAGAATGGAAGCTTAAAAGGGTTTTTTTCCCATCACCTGACATGATTTCTGCACCACACACATTTCTACCTGGGCAAGTAGTGTCCAATTAATATTGAATTCGTATAGAACTTTAGGCATATCAAATAACAACTGAACCATGTATAAAAATACATGTAGGAAGCATTGATTTATTGACATATACATATTATTGACAGGGGAAATTAGAGTGAACATAAAGTGGAAATTTTTTTATTTTTTTTATTTTTTTGGAACTGAACCATCAACCATGCATGGATTAAAAAAAAAAAAAAAAAACTTGCACAGTTGCCTACGCTACGTACCCATAGCAATGTGCTTAATTTAAAACAGTTACAATTGTATGATCGGCATCAGCATCATCTTCATGTCTTCGCATGCGTTAAGCTAGAAGTAGTAAAGCTACAACGCCAGCCAACAACTCATGTATTTTCTGTAAGAAGCCCAAAGCTGGTGTGCCGCCTCAGAATGGAAGCTTGTCAGTTGTTTGGCGCACTCTATAACCTGAAATTCGGAAAAACCTGTATGGTACTTGAGTGTTTCATTCCATAAAGGGGTCATCTTGAGGGAATACTTTGCCGCATAAACAGCAGATGCTGCTAACATAGACGGGGAATAGTTTATCATTGCGTATTTCATCAGACCCAATTCCGCCATGAAAAACGCCATGTCCTCCATCTCCTTATCCGCCACAGCGGCCTTGATGAAACGAACAAGGAAGTGGTATGTAGTTGGGACAGCTAAGGTCCATCCAAGCTTGGCCAAGATTGCTTTCTCCGTGGCCAATATCTGATCCTTCTTATAAACCCCCTCTGCCATATCAACATATTCTTTTAATTTTGGTGGTGATTTTTTTTCGTATTTACCTGCTATAACCATAGCACTTATCCCTACCAACAGTAAATCCTTTCTTGGAACAAGTCTCGCTGCAAGGTATCGATCAATAATATTCACAGCAAGATATAAAACTTCAGGTGACAGCTTTAATTTTTTATGGAAATCAATTAACCAATTCACAAGAATCATCCTCGTCTGCTCATTAATGTCGTATTGCAAGTCAATATAATCACCCACTTGACTTGAACTTTCTGCGAGTTTGTAAAATTTGTACAAGTCTTGAACATACTCAACCACTGCCAAGCTATTATTGACATCTTCTTTGTCGATATCAATTACAGACTCCTTTGGTCGTTTATGCCGCCTTATATGAATAACCTTCCTCACACTTAGTGCCTCCGATACAAGTTTTCTAATGTATCGAATGCGTCGTCTCCTCAGATTCTTCTCATCTTTTTCAGCTTCCTGCAGAATCATCTTTCCGTCTTAACAGTAAAAACAAGAACGTATACTTGTAAAAACAAGGTCCTCTGATTTAGAGAGACACTTTTGTTGATGAAAGATATCTAGAGAGACATCATGTGAGAATTGGTTTTGTGAAGAATATATAGGCATATAGGAAACTAGATGCATATAGGAAACTAAAGTAGAAAGGGATTCTGATTACGAAATTCTACTGGAAACCGGTTTAGTAACAAACTCTTGAGACTCAAGTATCAGGCCCGCATATGCATGACTAGGGGTTGAGACCTGACATGAATATGGTAATCTGCATAAAAGAAGAAATCAGCTTGACTTTTGGTCAAACAAGGCTGACCTGGTCAAAGTCCAAGGTCCTCTTATTTTTTTATTTTTTTTGGCGGTGTTGTTCTGGTCTTGTACAAGTTTCATGTTTCTCCTTTATTTCTGATAACCAATATATCAAATTGTATAGGTAGATTTTCAGGCCAAGTCGTGACATTCTAGCCTAAACTTAATGCACGTTTTCGAGTCTTAACCAAGGTCCTTATATGCAAGCTAGTAAATTAGGCACAACTTTAGAAGCAAACTTCAGCTGAACTGTATGCCAATCTCAATAAATTTAGGCATAAAACTTCAGAAGCCTACTTTATCTGAACTGTTTGTTTGGAACCAACTACGCGACACAAACCCTTCAAACTTTACAGTGCTTTCCTTCAAATTATTGACTTCGTTTTTACAGAGCTCATCTCCTAGTAAACTCATCTAATTGACATAGTGGAAGAAGCTATGCTACATATACACCGTTTCTATCACTACCATTCTCAAGGAGACTTTCTGTCTCATAACCACTCCCCCAAGCTCTTTCTTTCCAAAGCCTCTCTACCTGCTCAAAGCTTAAACCTTTGGTTTCCGGTACAAAAGCGAGCACGAAGAAGATGGCGATGATAGCCACCCCAGCAAGAATCAAAAATGTGGAAGCAGTGCCCACTGCAGCGGCAATTGAGAGAAAAGATTGTGCTACAATAAGATTTGAAACCCAATTCACTGTAGCAGACATCCCACCACAAACTCCGCGGTACTTCCCTGGATATATCTCGGAGTTTACCGCCCATGGTACAGGACCCATGCCTGGGGAGAAGAATGCTATGTAAAGTACTAATCCTGCAATGGCAAACCAGCCAGAACCGCTTTTGCAGCCTCCGTTGAGGATGTAAGCCTCACAGATTTCAGAAAAAGATTGCGATGACTGTAAGAAGAATGCTCCAGAAAGAATGATTAGAGATAACACCACACCAAACAAACTGGTAAGGGCTAGTCGGCGTCTTCCAAATCGATCTATTAGGATGATTCCCAACACTGTTCCAATAGCGTTCATCCCAGCCACAATAAGGGAAAGGAGTAATGCCAACTTGTTTGAAGTAAATCCAGCCATCTGTACGATTGTGGGACTGTAATACATGACAGTGTTGATTCCAGTGAATTGCTGAAACGCCTGATAAACATTCCAACATAGGAGTAATTAGATAAAACACAATGCATGAAGAACCAAGATGGTATTCGTTATCAGCCGAAAGCAAGTCTGAGTATGCCTTGAGGTCTAACATGTGATGAAGTGTAAGTTTGTTCATTCGCCATAGATATTTTACTGAATAGATAATTCTAACACGTATAGTTCAGCCAATGTCTATGAGGAAACCACTGCCGAAGTATTGGCATTTTTAAAATCTTAACCATATTTTTTAGTACCACAAAAACCAAAGGGATACCCCGTTTAACAACTTATACCTGCAGACCAGCTCCAGCAAGAAATGCAAGCCTGATTTCCTTGGATTTAAATACATCGGTGTACTTCACTGAATTTTTGGATAGAGTTTCTTCCTCTAAAGCAGCAGATAGCAGGTCTACTTCCACTTCTAACCGATCAGGATCATAGATTTTAGAAAGCACAGCAATAGCCTCAGATTTCTCATTCTGCAGATGAAGAATGTTTAGGCTCAGCAACAATAAAAGGGTGACTTCAATATGTACAAGGATAACCGTAATTTTTGCACCTTCATGTAGAGCCAGCGAGGAGATTCGGGTAAGAAAAGCATCAGAATGAACTGAACAACAGCTGGTACACCAGAAACTCCAAGCATCCAACGCCATGTCCCAGGAACCTGATCCACCAAAAATCAAACACTAAAGAACATGAGAACTGCTGAGTTTTGATATTTTCCAAGGAAAAATGTACACAGAATATGACATGAAGCACAGCTAAGCTACTCAAAAAAAGTCTTTACCAAATATTATTAATGAAATTGCATCGAGCAAATCCCCGACTAAACTATTATAACTGAGCAGCAAACACCTATTTAAATATGTAAAACAACTTCAATTACAGAAGAAGGAAAAAGTAAGGGGTGAGTGTAAGTTTCAAGAGTTTGGGACCGACATAGGTGCATCACTTTACATACACAGCAAGACAATTTTCATCCTGACACTAGCCCATCTTATCTTACTAATATAAAGAAAAGAGGTAATTGTTTGGTGAAGCCTTTTCACATGACAATAATACCCCCATTAACTAAGCTTTTAGTTAATATTTGTATATTTACAAGAATGCCATTGTTTTAAAAATAGATCAAAAAAAAATTAAAACTTAGATATCTTTGAAAATACACATCGGATTTTTGCAAAATTAATATATTTGGAAAGCTCTTTAAATTATCTACGTAATGAGTACAAACAAGGATATTAAATTTTTATTTTAAGATTTTTTCTTCCATTATTATCAAATTTGGTGTTATTAAAAGATTCCAATTCAAGCATGTGCATCGCACATGTGGCCATACTAGTAATAATAAAAGGAACAAGACCAACTAAAAGTTAAAACCAACTTTGTCATGTTTTAAGATCCCTTATCCACAGTGAAACAGGATAAATGCATTTCAAACTTTTAACCCTAACGGTGGCTACGCTTCAGGATTCTCTAATTCCTTGTGGCTACACTAAAACAGGCCTTCAACACTTTTTAACATAAAAGGCCGCTAATTACACAAGTATATAACTCTACTGAGGATACCAGTGAAACTGGATCCACAAGTATCCATAGCTCTTTACGGACCTAGAAATCTAAAGTCACCAAACACACCACCGAAAGTCAACACCATATTTAACTGGAAAAGGCGAAGAAAGAATAACAAGAAAGAAAAGGAGAGAATCCCCCTTCAGTAGTGCTGCTCAATCTCCAAAACATATATGTCCCCATAAAATTTATCCTGATGGTGCCTGTTGGAACTGCAAAGCAGATAACCTTATGCTCTAGAGTATGTATAATGAGCACAGAAAGCAAAACAAGATTCCTTTCCAATAATAAAGGCACTATATTGGAATATTATTAACAGCAAATTCATCTCCAAACATTATGACGTGATATTTTAATAAAAAACTATCCAGGTTCAGACTACTCTTTTTTTCCTGATGTAAATTATCAGTGATTCAAGCATACCCTTTAATTTTAAACAATCCAAGTTTTGAAATAGCTCAATGCTTGGATGAACAAAACTTTTTTAATACACAAATCTTCTACTCATAAGAGGACAAACTTGAACCAGTTCATGCACATAATCACTTCATTTCTAGGGATGTTCCCGGAAAATTAAACTTACTGAAGATCGTCAAACAAATTCAGATACTGAAAGTTATCACTTTAATCATGCTTGGTCCTTTACAAACTTCGTAAGTAGCCTAATAATCGGTAGAGTGAAATATTCTATGTAGCTTTGTGAGTTAGAGTCTAGGAGATATTTGTGCTTTTTAAGCTTATAAGTGCTGGATTATAGCTTCTCCTATTCTTCCTGCACTGATAATTATTAACAACTTGCAAGTTCCGTATATTATACCATCCCCCAGTGAAGCAAACTAAACCCTAGAATTAGAGTTGATGATGGATGACATAACAGAAATACAAGTAAGAAAATCTGACCTCAGTGAAAGCTAAGTTAACAAGATATGAAAGAAACTGGCCACCAGTAATCATCAGGACATTTGTGCTCACTAGTCCTCCCCTTATTTCAGATGGAGATGCTTCTGCAATGTAGACAGGAGCTGTAACAGATGCAGCACCAATGCCCAGGCCAACCAAGAGCCGTCCAAAGATAAGAACGTAAGGATCTGGTGCAGCAGCCATGACAACTGAACCAACTGCAAAGATTACATCAGCAATAAGAGTAGCTTTTTTACGTCCATGTGCATCATTCAACCACCCACCAACTGCGGCTCCAATAATTGCCCCAAAAATTGCCATGCTAACAATTGTCTCCTGCAATTTATGACTCATCATTAGCCTCAAACGAAAACTCATTCACAAGTGGTTGTCTATGAAGAAAAAGAATTTTCCTGAAATTACCAAGGGTGCTGTTGAGCTCATACCTGTAAGAAGTTGTTATTATTAACCACCGGGAAATCATCTTTAATGTACAGAAGGGCCCCAGATATAACACCTGCAATCAACAATTGCTCACGGCATAAATCACTAGACAATAGCATTTCTTTATTTTGTTGAATATATTTTGTTTTAGCTCAAGCCATATCCAACTTTTTTTTTGTTTTCTTAGTCAGGTAAAAATATCTATACGGCTGAGTCCTATAAACATGCTCAGACTGGCACCATAACCATAAAAAACAAGTAAAACTCCCCAAAAAAACGAGCATGAGGATCTGAAAAAGAAACTAAATTCTTATATAAGATTTATAAAAACAAAAGAAGCACTTACAAGCAGTGGTAACACAGACATGGTAATAACAAAATGATAAAACAATGCCTTCTAGCAATGTGCATATTACTTCAAATATGCAAACCAAAAATAAAAGAAACCTCTGAATAACGAAAAATACGACATATTTATTGTCCACAACTTTCATAATTACTTTCTATGATGCACTTAGAGATAGCATCTAAGTTGTTCGAACGATTCTTTCACAGATTCCAAGCAAACAAACATTGGAGTTTTACTCGCATAAGCATCTAGGTGGTTAATCACAACACAAATAACACACAAGCACAAATGTAAGTTCATGATGATTTAATCTTGATTCCTTTCATCATTCATTAAGAACACACTCTACTCTAATCCCCCAAAATAAACAAGCTTTAATTCAATAATTAAACACAATTGAACTGACTCCATTTGTTCCATAAGCTCTAACAAGATTTCTAAAACCCAAATTAATTCAAAATCCACCTAAATAAGTTCATATTCATCCCTAATTTAACATTCCAAGCAAAAATAATAGAGAAATAAAAAAAGGATAGATAATTACCTGTATCATATCCGAAGAGCAATCCACCAATACCAGCAGTAAGAGTTAACCCTAATACATAACGGTTACTGAAATATGTAACTTTTTTCCCAGTGATGATTGTCGGATTCAAATACCCTGAGCTACCAGGTAATGAAATTATCGTCATCCTAAATTACTCTAATTCTGATCAATTACACTGAAAACCATCCAATTTTCAATGGAAAAAAAATCTGAAAATAAAAATACAGCTCCGGTAGAGATTCAGATACCTTTCTCTGAATTATTAATACTTAAGAATGAGAAAATACAAATAAATTGAGGAGATGAAGATGATTGAGAATTCTAGTACACAATAAGAAGATGAGATGAAAAATTTCCTTCTTCTAAATTTTCAGATTAATAACAAGAAAGAAGGCGGTGGAGACACTGACCAAACGGCGGCGGTGGTGGTGGTGGCTGAAAGAGGAGAAATTTTCAGACTGAGAAAATAATGAAGACTGCAGAAGAACTTATATCCTGCTTGGATGTCTGAAAATTGAATGATTTGGTGTATTACAATGTACCTTACTACTATAATCCGAAATCTTTCTGTGTGAAACGTGGTAGAGATAGTGGGACCTGGTGATATTGTGAGTGTATGAACGGTTGTTATGGGTGTTTTGAATGGATATGTATGAAGGTATAATGAATGCTGTTGTATTGAAGATTTTCTTTCCATGAATTTGTAAACCAGCTTTCCATTTTGGATAAACTTTGTGTCCTTTTTTAGGTAGATTTTGTTTGTATCCAATATAGCGCACGACATCTTTATCTATTGTCGTAAGTCTAGGAAATTTCCACGTGGGATGAGACGTTGATTAGAGATGGGTGTCTTATACTCCCTCCGTTTCTGGAAAAGAGTACTATAATTTTTCCAATTTGACCTACTTTTATGCTAAAATGAAAAAGTGAAAGTATTTCTTTTCAAAAAACAGAGGAAGTATCAAATTAGAGCAAGTTTATCGGTGGAATCCAAAACACTTCGAGCTTGAAAAAAATGTGGAATATCAGTATCATGCTTTCGGAATTGAGGTTATCATCTCCACTTTTTGGAAGACATGTTCTAAGTTTCATAGAAAACAGTTAGGAGTCGAACTAAAGCTTTAGTTTAAATTGCGTTGAAAGGCATTGTTATAAGATTCATCGGAAACAGTTTGGAACTCAAACTAAAGCTTTAGTCTAAATTGCATTGAACGTCATTCCAAATTATGCTCAATCTTGTGGCTGGTTGTGTTTCCAAACCTGATTGTCATTTTCTGATCATTGATTTTGTGGGCTTAAATGGAACGTAATTTGAAATTGAGCTGCGCGCAAATCCAAATGGGTATTTTAGAACTCATTTTACCTTCCACCATTAAGCTTGAATTTCTATGATTTATTCCAAGTGGTGAGGTATCATGGAATTTGGAATGTTCCATCATAAGACTTTCTCTAATGGTAAGTCACAAAAACCTTTATTATTCCCTCCAACCAATTTTATATCAGTAATTGGGATATGAGACATACAATTTGTCCGTGGCTTTGATCTTTAGACAACTAGATAACATTGTATGTTAATAGGAAGATTCCAATCAACGCTTATAAAACAGTAGTGTTTGATGAGTCACCTACTGGCCAGGATACATTGGTTGTTTCCAACTAGCGGCTGTGATCTTTCTATCTCTCTCAGTGTAGTTTTCTAGGTTTCATCCTACGTGCATCCACCTTCATGAACCACGTGGGCCTCATAAATGCAACACTCATCGACGCACGTCTTTATTTACTGTGTTTTTCCTTCCCACTCTTCCAAATCAGAACAGGGAGGTGAACCCTAATAAAGCGATTTTCTGTTATTAAATTCTTATCTTGATTTTGCAATTAAACCATTGAAAAACGGCAGATTTTAATTGATTTTCCATCTTAATTTTACAATTAAACCATTGAAAAATGACATATTTTAATTGATTTTCCCTACACACCAGTCTCAGTGGAGCATCAATTCAACCCCTTCAACAGGTAAGTTCCTCCTCTTTGTATATTCAGTATTTCCCCTCAAAATTTGAGAACTTCTCCTTTGCATGAGTAAATTTTCCAATTTTCAGAATTTCTGATTTGCATGATTATATTTTTCGACGCTGAGTTGTAAACCTAATGGTAATGTGGGAGTTTTCATTTTATCATTCAACTTTGTTGGTTTTTGATTGCTTAGTCCGATAGTGTTTGCTTCGTAGCTAATGTCATGTAATCCTAAATTTTTTGTTGGTTTATTGATAGAGTTTGATTAATTGGGTTTGATAGAAAATTTCCTGTCAATTTCACTTTTTGATGGGTGTTTTTGATTTGTTGATTTGGTTAAACAAATACAGGATATTAGCTATGCAATGGTAATGATTCGAAGGAACCTTTTACTTCATTTACATGCAGTGTGTAGCAATAAAAACTAATGGTGTAAGCAAATAATATAAATAGTACTAAGCGTTCATCACATTTATCACATAGTTTGTTCTTTTTCTTTGTTTTAACCTTCAAACTTTAATTACTGACTTTGAGTGGGAAACATATTTGGGTTTCACATATATGTTTTTTTTTTTTTTTTTTTTTTTTTGAGGTAGCGAATAATTGGGCAAATCATATGGATCTTCGAAGTTATCAGGTATGTTTTTGGAGAGTTCATTATAAAGAGAAACCTGGATTCAGTTGAATATTTTTAAAAAGTTAGATCCGATGGATTCAAGTAATGCATGGATTCAAATAATATAAACAGTACTAAATTTGATGTCCGTTTTTGAATACTAAGTTTTGGAGTTGTTAGATTGAATTTATTGATTTGTTGTTAATCTGAAAATAAGAAATTGGGATTTTGATAAGAGAAGCACCGGGAAACCTCTACTTCAGTTGCAGAAACCGAGCACTACACCACCTTTATCGGTAGAGATGGTGAAACTGGGAGAAATTGAGAACAAACATTACAGTTGTACTTAGTATGTTACTGCAGTTGTGCAATTATACTCAATCTCTTGTTGTTCTTTTTGTCTTTTTCCAGTGGAAATTATTTTGAGAGAAATCAGTAGGCTTACTTTTTAGTTTAATAGGCCAGTGGCCTTGAATCGCAGTTTATGATCAACCACGTTATAATATCCTGGCTAAATTTGGGCCTATAGCTAGATGAAAAAAAATGTCATTAGAAATAATCTTCACACCACCCCTTATCAAAATAATTACCCAAGTACCTATTTTACCCCTGATTAATTAGCATTAATTAATCATAGTAGGGGTTAATTATGTGTTGGATGTGAGATTAACTAATGTTAGAGAGTTCTTCAAAACATCAAAAATTTAGATTTTTTTCCGTAAACAGTACCCAGAATCGGTTAACGTTCATGCAAATGTAAACTGATTCTGGATTGGTGTTTCCAAAATTAACAGAGGACATCTATAATCGGTTCACGTGGCCATATATATAATCCGATTTTCATAATCGGGTTTTACGTATTACATATATAAACCGATTGTTTCCTTTCATACGAAATATTTTTTTCATTCATTCCATTATTATTGTAGGATGCATTTAGCACATGCATCAAGCCTTTAAACCCCTAGGCGACCCTAGTGGACGATTTATAGTCTTGTGAGGGTTTACATAGAGGTCTACCCACAAAACCTATACAAAAACTTCTAAAGCCATCAATCTTCCTCCGAAGACGATACACGATCCATGAAGTCCGGGTCATCCTTCGGGATTTTTTCTGCCAAGAAGTGATAGCTTGCATCGAATGCGAATGCTTCCCCCTTTTCCTCCAAGTAGCGCGCTTTCACGACTTCGTGCTACAAAAACACAAAAACAAACTTACATTTGTTAGTGGTGTTTCATTGGAAGATAAAACAACATGGGTTACGTAAAACAAACCACAAAAATACTTACAAATTGTTCAATGGACAAGTTGAAGTTGGTAGCGTTGAAAATCAGGGGTTGGATAGCTAAAAAAGCAAGTATCGCATTTTCGATGACTAGCTGCCTATCATGGACTTGTTGAACATTTCTTCCATTAGGATTTCTAAATTCTTGGCTAAATTTGTTGTGTACCCTAGCCCAAAAGGTTACGGAATCCACCCTTATGGAGGATTGACGTCTAACTTGAGTTTCCGCGTACCATGCTTTGGTGATTGCCAAATCTTCGTTTGAATCAAATGATGCCATTTCTTGTATGTGGAGGTATGAAATGAGTAGTTGTGGAGTATAGAGTGAGAGGGAATAAAATGATCAATTTTGTGGCAAATGGGGTCCAAGGGTGAGGTCTCTATTTATAGAAAAAGTCCCTAACGGCTATTTTTTTTGACAAACGTGAAATAATTTGGCATAATCGGTCTTCTAAAAGGTATATATAACCCGGTTAAGTTTTAATGCCGCAAGGAATCGGTCTTTTTGTGACCAACATAAACAGATTGAAGACGTGTAAAATATTTGAATGTCCACCGAAACTAATCGGTTTATATATATTCATATGTGACCCGATTCTAGCTTGAAAAACATACAGGAAAAATAGCTTGAAAAATTGGTTTATATATAGGCAAATGTGATCCGATTCTAGCTTGAAAAACATAAAGGAAAAATAGCTTGCATAATCGGTTTATGTTTACATATCGAGTAGACCAATTATTGCAACACATAATTAAAATTAAAACTTCAAGTGCATTAAGTTGAACAAACCTTAAAAGAGTTTTAAGAACTTAAAAGAGTTGAACAGATATCATCCAAAATATAAACCTTAAAAGAGTATTAAGAACTTAAAATATCCACAAGTCTTATAAACCTAAACTTTTAATATCTAAAACTTAAACGTAAAAACTTAAAGTGCAGGAGCACGAGCATCAGCAGCAGCAGCACCACTCGGAGCATTTGCAGCACCACCATCAGCAGGAGCACCAGCACCAGCAATTCAGCACCATCAGGAGCATCAGATTCTGCTTCAGCCATTTGTTCCCACATACCTTCCATTTCTGCATGGAGCTCCCTCTCTGCTGAAATGGATGTTTCTCCTCATCCTAGTGAACCTCATGACCTCAAGAAGCTCCTCCAGTGCAAGCTTGTCAATCAACGCTAGGGCTTGTTCAAGATGGGTCTCACGCCCATAGGCAAACTTGTAGAGGCTTCTTTCTGGCACTCGTTATGGTTTCCTAAGGATGTCCTCCAATGTGAGCTCTCGAGAGTAAAATGGTAGGTGTGAGAAGTCCATATCTACATAAAACAAAAATAAAAAAACTAGTCAACAATCGGTACATAATCATACAAATGTAATCCGATTCTCACTGCAAAACATACAGGCCTGTGAAACACCCATAATCGGTTTATGTGGTAAATATATAAAATCCGATTATTAAAAGGAATTTGATGAGTCAAACATAATCGGAATAAAACCCGATTATGGGATCGCATAATTAAAAGAAAAAAATGTTTCCAGAATAGGATTAATCTAAAGCACTTATAAACCGATTCTAGTGATGTATTTTCATATTTTGTTTCTAACTCTAAAATCGATTGATGTTAATCATCATATAAACCGATTATTGTGCATGCTTTTCATGGCGGAAAACAAAACCCAGAATCGGTTGATGTTAATCATCATATAAACCGATTCTGGGTTATCAGAGATTTTGATTTTCAAAAATCGAAGATTTAAACATGTAAATCAATGAAGAAATGCAAATCATAGAATGGGTTGATGGAGATTTACCTTTTTCTTGGTTGGATCGAAGATCGTCGGAGAAGAGGATGAATTTTTTTTTTTTTATTAGGGTTTTGAGAATTTGGAAAGTTTATGATGGAAATAGAAAGTTTTTTTAGGTTTAGGATTTACTGAAAATGGTAAGGATTAGTATTTATATGAGATTGTTTTAGGAATTAATGTGGGGGTAAATTAGTATTTGTTAAAAGTTTGGGTGCCTATAGTAATTTGGTGGTGTGGGAATAAAAATTTGATAGGCCCCAATTTAGCCAGGTATAATTTCAGTGAAGGTAAAATATGTGTAGTTATTATGTAAATTTTGTGCATGTTTAAAGCCTAAATCAAGTTTGTTTGTCTAAAATTAGGCTACGGCACTAATAACATTTACTGGATGATACCATGCCTCTTCTCTGTTCTTTATGATTTATTTTGATATCAGATTATTTGTTGTCATCCCAATTTATTAACTCGAACCTCTGTGATCGGCAAGAATGTTTCATCTTTAAAGAAAATATTTCGTCCTGCTATCTAGGTTAAGCCTCATGCGCCTTCTATCAGTTGAGTATCGAGGTTAAGCCTCTCGATTAGTGGAAATTGAATAATTATCCCTAAATCTGATGGGCCTTCACAAATATCCCTAACAGACTTCACAAATATCCTTGATGGCAAAATTAAAATTTTTATTAAAACCATAAATCTTATAATTCCTCTTTTTAACCTTCAATTATCTTATCTCTTTCTTCTTTGTGAAACAGAACTCGGGAAGAAGAAAAATCCGTCTCTCCTTCCACCACCATCTGCATCGCTCCCACCACCGTCATCATCTCGATTGCCTCCGTTGTAACTAGCACCACCACCTTCGTCCCCTCCGCCATCTCTATCAGATAATGGTAATCAATAGTTCGATTTCAAAAAGATTTCAGAACTTATTTGTAAGGTTTCGAAAACCTAATTTTGTCGATTTCATATCGATTTTCTAATTAGATTCATGATGAAAGTATAGATCTGTAACAATCTCGTCTTGATCTCTTTATTGTAGTTTGTGATTTATACAAATCATTATTTAATACTGAAGGAGGTGGTGGTGGTGGCGGTGGCGGCGGTGGTGGAGGAGGTATGTATTTCGATCTATTTTTGTTTTAAGATTCAAATTTGGGGTTTTTCATTACTTTGAGGGAAAAAATGCGTTGGTGGCTGTTGTTGCCTTAGTATATATGTCAGTATACAATGAATTTTTTAATTTTTGGATGTTGCAGTTGGTGGCTGTTGTTACCGTACTCTTTATGTTCAGTTTCACGTGTATCAACTCATGTTGTTGATCCTATTTATGGGATCAACTCCTGTTGTTTATCCAATTTTTTATGACATCAACTAGGGTTGTTGATCTCATTTATGGGAAGAACTCATGTTGTTGACCCAACTTTTATGGGATCAACTATTGTTGTTGATCCTGAAAAAATGGGGGGGCTAACAACTACACCCAATATTTCGCTTAGCAATCTGTATGGACAAACTATAATATACTTTTAAGAGAATCAACTAGACAGTCAGACTCAATCTGAATAAAAGTATATCAAAGAGTTATATCTCACTTTCTCGATTCAATACATACTCAAGAAAATAGAAATATGCGAGTCTAATTGAATACAAGAGAAATCACTTGAACGGTACCAAAGACCAATGTTCAAGTATCAATCAATTTCAATCAACAACCAAAGGTTGGATTTCCCAATTGATCGATTCAACGCACAACCTATGATATTTCAATTATGTAACAAAATATAATGCGGAATAGAAATAACACAGACACCAGAAGTTTTGTTAACAAGGAAATCGCAAATGCAGAAAAACCCCGGGACCTAGTCCAGATTGAACACACACTGTATTAAGTCGCTACAGACACTATCCTACTACAAACTAACTTCGGTCTGGACTGTAGTTGAACCCCAATCAATCTCACACTGATCCAAGGTACGGTTGCGCTCCTTACGTCTCTGATCCCAATAGGATAATACGCACTTGATTCCTTTAGCTGATCTCACCCACAACTAAGAGTTGCTACGACCCAAAGTCGAAGACTTTAATAAACAAATATATATCACACAGAAAAGTCTACGGTAATAGATAAATCTGTCTCCCACAGAAATACCTACGAGTTTTTGTTCCATCTTTTGATAAATAAGGGTGAACAAGAACCAATTGATAACCCAGACTTATATTCCCTAAGAACATCGCCTATAATTATCAATCACCTCACAATAATCTTAATCGACTAGCGAAAGAAGATATTGTGGAATCACAAACGATGAGACGAAGATGTTTGTGACTTCTTTTATATCTTGCCTATCGAAAAAATCAATCTCAAGCCAATCTTACGATTGTACTTAGTACGATAGAAACAACAAGATCAGATCACGCAACTACAAAGAAAATAGTTGCGTCTGGCTTCACAATCCCAATGAAGTCTTCAAGTCGTTAACCTACAGGGTCTTAGTAGAAACCTAAGGTTAAAGGATAATCGACTATAGCTTATACAACTAGTATCACACAGGAGGTGTGGGGATTAGGTTTCCCAGTTGCTAGAGTTCTCCTTTATATAGTCTTTCAAATCAGGGTTTGCAATCTAAGTTACCTTGGTAACAAAGCATTCAATATTCACCGTTGGATGAAAACCTGATTAGATTCAAGCTAATATCTTTCAACCGTTAGATCGAAACTTAGCTTGTTACACACAAATGAAATACATGTTTATTTAGGTTTGTGTAACCATACCCAAACATGTACACTTAGTTGGTTCAACAGTAGTTAACCAAATGGTTAGCCATATGAGCACTTTCATATCAACCATATTCTTCTTTACCATAACTAGTTCAAATGACTCAAATGAACTAGTTAGAGAGTTGTTCAATTGCTTAGATCTTATAGAAGTATACAAGACACAATCGACGCAAAAACGATTTGATTTACTCAAATCGATTCATGAACTTTATAGCCACGGTTTGCAATTATGCATTCCTTAGTTTATATAAGTTTAAGTTCACGAATAATCATTTTTAGAAAATAACCAACTTAAGTACGCATCCTGGTATGCGGACTTAAGTACCCGGAATAAGTTTGTTTTCAGTTCACAAACTCCAACAGGTTTTCACGGGACGTGAACTTCCGATGGTGCGCGTACTGGTATGCGGACTTTAGTTCCGGTTTTCCTGAGCAGCAATGTACGCATACTTTGGTTCAAGGAATAAGGACTTACACACGTATGAGTTATCACACAATATTTATATCCAACAATGGTTATATATTCTAAACTCTCATTTAAATCATTGAAACATTCTTAGAGGACGTTATCTAGTTAACTTGTTGTTCACAAACCATTTTTCGTCAAAGCAATTTTCAAGTAATTGAAACTTAATATGACTTTCGCCACTAGTAAAGATGAACTTGGCCAAAGCAAAATCTTACCAACACATATTTCGAGAAATAGATAAGCGAGATAAACTCGGCTTGAAATAGCAAATGTGTATAATCAAAGTCTATATAGCAATACGACTTTTGTCTCAAGATAGGAGATAGAGTAGATAGACTTTTGAGTGATAGATAAGTTCAAGTCTCCATACACCTTTTAGTCGATGAAGTTCCACTAGTTCCTTAAGTAGTTCTTCGTCTTTGTATGATGATCGCCATGGAGTCTAGAACTCAACTACACTTTCTATCCTAGTCCGAGACTTAGCTATAAGTAAACTAGAAATCAAGACTTATAGTTTTGATCACTAACATTGACAAACATGCTTGAGATAGAAACACATGCGAGTTCGACCGAGCAGTGCTCTAACAATCTCCCCCTTTGTCAATTTTAGTGACAAAACTATCAATACATATGGAATACAAAAATAAATATATACTTTTGTAGCTTCTCTTCCACATGCCTGATCTTCTTGGTTCTTCAACATTACTCGAAATCTTCGTCACTTCCAAGTACTCCAATGATTCCAAAAGGTTGTAAGTTTAGTATCATTGTTGTTGAAAATTCGTAGCCATAACAATGAGAAAACAATAATTCTCAATCATTGTTACAAAGTGTCATAGTATTATTACACAGCATCAAAGTTCAATTTTATCACAATTTCGACAACTATGGTGATATGTATCACTCCCCCTTAGTCAATACTCCATCTCACATGGAAACCACTCCCCCTTACATAATGGTCCGAAACCACATGTATTTGTAGTTTGAACTACACATTAATTCTCCCCCTTTTGTCAATAAAATTGGCAAAGGTACAAAAACTAGTGGGATCCTAATGAAATTTCCATAGAGACATTTCATGACCAAAAGCAAGCACATATCAACTTTTTAGATGCAATCATGTAGCCGAAGCTAAATGCTTTCATCAAGGAGTTTATAAAAATACAAGATAACTCCTATAATATTCCATAGCCGCACTCCCCACAAAGATTTGGAAATTAAGCACAAGTTCAATTAAGAACTCTCCCCCATAAAATGTCATTCCCGAAAGAGCAACAAGAGCGACCTTACTTTCACAAGAAAAAGGGGATTTCTTTGGACATAACAAATCACATACGAGTATGATTTGAATCCAAGAAAACTCAATCAAATTAACCACAAGAAAACCCATGATTAATTTAATCAGAAATGCTCAACGTAAGAGAACTTACGGAGCCGCGCAGTATGTACATAAAAATATAGATCAAGGAAGATCTATAATGCGGAATAAACAAGGATTCATTTTATTTTCCATCACTATTTGCACAATGACATATAATAGACTTAATCCATGTAAACAAAAACTTTATCCTTTCTTCCATCAAAACAATGACATAAAAGGCTTTAACTTTTATAATGTCAAAAGTTCATTCTATCTTCTATCAATACTTTCATACCGACATAATAGAGATAACTTTTGAACAGCTATGGGATAGTCACAGGTTCACGGACGTAAACAACATATCCCATAACAATTCGCAATATATAAAATCATAAAGATTAAATCTAAAAATATTGAAGATGAAAATCGTTGGACATAGCTATGTGTACTCACAATAATGGCTATTCCAAACCCTAGTTATTCTTCTAAAAAAACAAGAATAAATTCTCATAAGAAGTTTCCTATGTATCAAGACAAACTCATAATGCACATATGATGATTTGTCCTTAAAGGGTAGAATCAATCTTTTTCGCCCGGATTTACACCAAGAATAAGCTACCAAAGGCATATAAAAATATTTTCTTAACAAAGAAGAACATACAAAGTCATTAACTACCATGCACCATAGTTCACAAAGGATGATTATGAACATTCAAGAATCCCAAAACAATGTGTAATACTGCCCATTCTTGAACTTCCTTCTTTGTGATTCACTAACAACATTCTTGTAAAAGCTACAAATTATCTTAGAAGAGTAGTACTCCAAGAATTCAAGTGCCCAAGTCCAAAAGAAGTGGAACAAGTGCGATGAAACGGAGCAAAGCACTCAAAAACAAGAGATAGGACAAATACAAATCTTAACTCATCCAAATTCAAGGTTTCTCATCTCCATTTTTAAGAGAATTCAAATAGGAAGAGAATGCAAAACGAATGAGGTCAATCCGAGTTCGGACGAAGAAGATACTGCCAAAACAAGTTTACCGAATATTGATGTCTACAGGCAAGAATGCGTACGGGTTTGCAAACAAATTTTCATGACCTGGAGCAGTATGCAAATGGGTATGCGTACTTAAACCCCTGGATTTTGATTTTAAATGATGTTATGCATACGTGGTAGCTGTACCATGAAGTCCAAACATCCTGAACTATTATTTTCAAACCTAAACGTTTAAGAACCTTAAACACAAATCAAGTTAGGTAGAAATCAACAATAAGAAAGGTACATAGATCATCATAAAACTTGCTCAAGTTTAGAGACATACCTTTTTAGAAGAATCCGATCGAATTCTACAGCTTTACCAAACATTCAAAATCATACCCAACTTAATATGTGTGCCCCAGTCCTTGTGCTTCCCTCACCGTATACATAACATGGCATTTCTGGGTGAGGATGCACTTTCAACACAATCAAGCTGTGTTGAGGTGAAAAATGTCTTACTCACAATGGCACCAAGAAAGAGTTTCTTTCCAGCAACTCTTACATCTTGTAATGTTGAGAAACACCCAAGGAACTGTTTTTATAAGTCTATCAAGGAACTTCAAGAGAACCCAAAAAGATTTGTGCTTCTGATTTCTTGTTTTCCAACTTATAAAAAACAGTTTCTGCAGATAGTTTTTAGTACTGCGAAGGGAAACTCTTTTGATAAAATGAGACGTTCTAGCTTCTTCATAAAAGAAGACGATACTAATATCTTCATAGGAAGTATCAGGAATTGAGCAATGAATCGATTCATTCTTTGAAGTGATATACTCATATGACTGAGATTTAAACTCCTCTTGTAATTCGTTTAGTTTGTTACAATATATTGAATTACGCAGAGGAGGAGCATTGCTCTCACTGATTAGTAAATCAATGTCGACTTCAACATGAA
Organism: Papaver armeniacum; assembly: GCA_023531295.1. Classification (NCBI taxonomy): domain Eukaryota; kingdom Viridiplantae; phylum Streptophyta; class Magnoliopsida; order Ranunculales; family Papaveraceae; genus Papaver; species Papaver armeniacum. The sequence continues at coordinate 765,187 of JAJJWW010007473.1, forward strand.
TATTATTCCTCATAACTTGATTTAGCTTGTCAAGAGATTCTTGTTCTTTCTGGAGGTATAACTCAACATCAAGAGATAAGATTTCAAGTTTCTTTTCAAGCCCTGAAAACACTACAAGGGATTTTAAACCTGGTGGAGGCTTAGACAGAATTTTTTCTACAGATTTAATTAAATCAGACATGGAAGATAATTCTGAAATCCCTGGATCTGGTGGTGCATTTATTGAGATAGCACTACTGTCCATATCAGGTCGCTACAAACACGGACTTGTAAGGTCTTTAATGTGTTTGAATGCTCTGATACCAATTGAAAAGGAGGGGGTCTAACAACCACACCCGATATTTCGTTTAGTAATCTGTATGGACAAACTCCAATATACTTTTAAGAGAATCAACTAGACAGTCAGACTCAATCTTAACAAAAGTATATCAAAGAGTTATATCTCACTTTCTCGATTCAATACTTACTCAAGCAAATAGAAATCTGCGAATCTAATTGGATACAAGAGAAATCACTTGAACGGTACCAAAGAACAATGTTCAAGGATCAATCAATTTCAATCAACAACCAAAGGTTGGATTTCCCAATTGATCGATTCAACGCACAACCTATGATATTTCAATTATATAACAAAATATAATGCGGAAAAGAAATAACACAGACACCAGAAGTTTTGTTAACGAGGAAACCGCAAATGCAGAAAAACCCCGGGACCTAGTCCAGATTGAACACACAATGTATTAAGTCGCTACGAGACACTAGCCTACTACAAACTAACCGGTCCTGGTGTAGTTGAACCCCAATCAATCTCACACTGATCCAAGGTACAGTTATGCTCCTTACGTCTTTGATCCCAGCAGGATACTACGCACTTGATTCCCTTAACTGATCTCACCCACAACTAAGAGTTGCTACGACCCAAAGTCGAAGACTTTAATAAACAAATCTATATCACACAGAAAAGTTTATGGGAATAGATAAATCTGTCTCCCACGGAAATACCTACAAGTTTTTATTCCGTCTTTTGATAAATCAAGGTGAAAAGAAACCAATTGGTAACCCAGACTTATATTCCCGAAGAACAGCCTAGAATTATCAATCACCTCACAATAATCTTAATCGACTAGCGAAAGAAGATATCGCGGAATCACAAATGATGAGACGAAGATGTTTGTGACTTCTTTTATATCTTGCCTATCGGAGAAATCAATCTCAAGCCAATCTTACGATTTTACTTAGTACGATAGATACAACTAGATCAGATCACGCAACTACAAAGAAAATAGTTGGGTCTGGCTTCACAATCCCAATGAAGTCTTCAAGTCGTTAACCTAAAGGGTCTCGGTAGAAACCTAAGGTTAAAGGAGAATCGACTCTAGCTTATACAACTAGTATCACACGTGAGGTTTGGGGATTAGGTTTCCCAGTTGCTAGAGTTCCCCTTTGTATAGTCTTTCAAATCAGGGTTTGCAATCTAAGTTAATTACCATTCAAAATTCACCGTTGGATGAAAACCTGATTAGATTCAAGCTAATATCTTTCAACCGTTAGATCGAAACTTAGCTTGTTACACACAAATGAAATGCACGTTTATTTAGGTTTGTGTAACCGTACCCAAACATGTACACTTAGTTGGTTCAACAGTAGTTAACCAAATGGTTAGCCATATGAGCACTTTCATATCAACCATATTCTTCTTTACCATAACTAGTTCAAATGACTCAAATGAACTAGTTAGAGAGTTGTTCAATTGCTTAGATCTTATAAAAGTATACAAGACACAATCGAAGCAAAAACGATTTGATTCACTCGAATCGATTCATGAACTTTATAGCCACGGTTTGCAATTATGCATTCCTTAGTTTATATAAGTTTAAGTTCACGAATAATCGTTTTTAGAAAATAACCAACTTAAGTACGCATACGGGTACGCAGACTTAAGTACCCGGAATAAGTTTGTTTTTAGTTCACAAACTCCAACAGATTTTCATGGGACGTGAACTTCCGATTGTGCGGGTGACTTTAGTTCCGATTTTCCTGAGCAGCAAAGTACGCATACTTTGGTTCAATGAATAAGGACTTACACACATATGAGTTATCACACAATGTTTATATCCAACAATGGTTATATATTCTAAACTCTCATTTCAATAATTGAAACGTTCTTAGAGGACGTTATATAGTTGTTGTTCACAAACCATTTTTCGTCAAAGCAATTTTCAAGTAATTGAAACTTAATATGACTTTCGTCACTAGTAAAGATGAACTTGGCCAAAGCGAAAGCTTACCAACACATATTTCGTGAAATAGATAAGCGAGATAAACTCGGCTCGAAATAGCAAATGTGTATGATCAAAGTCTATATAGCAATACGACTTTTGTCTCAAGATAGGAGATAGAGTAGATAGACTTTTGAGTGATAGATAAGTTCAAGTCTCCACATACCTTTTAGTCGATGAAGTTCCACCAGTTGCTTGAGTAGTTCTTCGTCTTTGTATGATGATCACCATGGAGTCTAGATCTCAACTACACTTTCTATCCTAGTCCGAGACTTAGCTATAAGTAGACTAGAAATCAAGACTTATAGTTTTGATCACTAACATTGACAAACATGCTTGAGATAGCAACGCATGCGAGTTCGAGCGAGCAGTGCTCTAACAGATCCGATCAGCTCCTATTGTTGACAATATTTCCTTGGATTAGTATAATTATGCTTGTAGTTTAAATCATGCTTGTAGCATAAATCATGTAATTTTCTTCAAATGTTGAACTTGTGGTGCAATGGTATCATGACTGACTCCATGTCATATGATGCGTGTTCGACTCACGCCAAGTTCACTCCATTTACATGGATCAACTTTCATTGTTGATCCAATTTAGGGGATCAACTACTGTTGTTGATCCCCCTAAATTGGATAAACTTATACTGTTGATCCTTTTTTCTTGTATCAACTACTGTTATTGATCCCCTAAATTTGATCAACTTCTACTCTTGATTCTATTTTTATTTGGATTAACTATTGTTTTTGATACAAAAATATCTGAACCAGTGGTGGCAACAGCGGACTAGTGGTGGTGGTGGCGGCGGCGGACTGGTGGTGGTGTAATTGTGGTGGTGATGGAGTGGTGGTGGAATATTAGTGGTGGTGGCGGTTGGTAGGTGGTGGTCGTTGAACGGTGGTGGTGGAATGGTAGTTGAATGTTGGTGGTGGTGGTGGTGAAGTGGTAGAGGAAGAAATTTGTTCCATTTTGAAATAAATAAAAATATTATATGGGTGAGGTATTAAGGTAATCTAATTTTAAATGGATAAGGTATTAAAAAATAGGGATATATTTATTGTTGTATAAGGATATATTTGTAGGGTGTTAAAATTAGGGACATATAATTAATATACCCTCTCGATTATTCCACCACAGTGAAAATGCCATGCCACAACATCTCTTTGCATGCTTAGAAAAATTGGAGTCATGTAGCGCAAACACATATCTCACCGGCTGACCGGCAAGCTCTTGAAACGTAATAAATGGTTGGTTGGAACGTTTCGCAAGCTGCCATAGGGAACTAACTAGCTACCTATGGAAGCTCTTAATTATCCGGTTCAAACATAACTGTGAACTACCTATCTTCTATACAGTTCAGCTGAGGTTCTCACAGGGAAATATTTGGCATTTTCTAGACATTCTGTCAGCAGGGATCAAATGCAGTCTATATGTCTCATCTCTCAGGTAATAATTCATTCTTCAGTAATCTAACAAAATAATTCTCATTTGATGTAATATTATGGCAAATAGGCAAGTCTAATCTTTTTTTAATCATCTGTAAAGTCATTAGTGTCCAATTGTCCATGACAACCATTTTGTCCAAAATAAGTCCATCCTTCAAATAATTATTTCAGATTTTAATTTAACGACCTAGAATCGTAGCTTCAGAACATACAGAATCTTATTATCGAGGCTTGAACCCAAATGGATTTTGGGGGCTTAAAATGCTATGTATAGCCAAAAGGTGGATAGGGGACTCTAGGAATATGAAAAAGTCAAAAATACCCTTATCCAAATTTCACTATTCATCAAAAATAAAAAACACCTAAATCTATAATCTTCTCTTTTCATTGACAAATCATGATGAAGATGATCACGATTTCATCATGATGAAGATAAAGATCATAAAAAAAAACTAAATATATTATCTTTTCCTCATCCTTCTCTTATCATTTTTATAAATCATGATGAAGGTGATGATCATAATTTGATCATGATGAGGATAATGATCATAAAGAAAACCCAAAACTATTATCTTCTCATTCATAGATCATGATAAAGATGTTGATCATAATTTCATCATGATGAAAAATGATCATCATAGAAAAAAAAGAATTTCTAATTGGGGGATAGAAAAACTAATTGGGGGGATATATGCCGGCATAGTTTTTAATGAAAACCGGCATGGTCGATGGACTACCGGCATTGAAAAACCATGCCGGCAGCTACAGTAAAATATCCCCCAATTAGTTTTTCTATCCCCCAATTAATTATTTAAAAAAAACTAAGAAAACCCATCATTTATTTTTGCTTTTGAATGGTTAAAAGATCCGATTTGATGAATATAGGTTTAAAAAAAAAACTTTTGAAGGTGTTTACGGCCGGGAGTTCTTAGATTCCCAACCGTGAATGTAGATTACGGATAGTTTTCCCAGCCGAAAAATATTACGGCTAGTGTTTCCCGGCCGTAAGTACATCCCACGGCTGGGAAATCCCAGCCGTAAGATATTCTGATAATCAAAAAAATAAAAAACTGAGGTTGAAAAACGGCTAGGTTTTCCCAGCCGCAATTGAACTTACGGCTAGTTCGTCCCAGCCGTATCTAAGACTTGCGGCTGGGTTTTCCCAGCCGTAAATGGTTTTGATAATCAAAATATATAAAAGTCAGACGTAAATATCTATGACCTAGCCGAGAGTGTTTACGGATGGGAAAACCCAGCCGTAACATGTCGAGTTGCGGCTGGATGCAATGTTATCCCAGCCGTATACAATATTTTCGGCTGGAAGTTCATCATTTCCCAGACGAAAAAGTGTCGGTTGCGGCTGGGATCTGATGTTTTCCCAGCCGAAATTTCTAAAAACCCAGATTTTTAATGGATGTTTTCCGATTTGAAACAACAAAATTCTCCAAGTATAAGGTTATACTGAGTAATTTAAGGATATGCTCCACCATATTAGGTAGTTGATTTTCAAAAAAGTTTAAAAAAAAAATCTTCAGAATCATCCTACTTGATTAAAAAAAAAAAAAGAGAAAAAAAAATTTGATGAAAAAAAGTTTTTGATTTTCATAAAATTAGTGCAAAGGTTAATCCTAATTCATACACTAATCGTAATTAGTCTACTAAATCATCCTAATTAACATAATTCAATTGAGGCTATATTAGTCATTAATAAAACAATAAGATAAGGGGTTATTGGAGTTGTTATTTCATGACCCAAAAAAGCCCCCAAAACTACTTGGGTTTCAAGCCCCAATAATAGGATTCTAAATTTATTATTATCCACTAGATTTGTGCCCATGCTACGCACTGGGCATTTTTTTTCTTTTAACTTGGTGTGCGCAGGGCTTTGCCCCACCCCGTGGGGGCATTTTTGATTTGGTGTGCGCGGGGCTTCGCCCCGCCCCGTGGAGATGCATTTTTGATTTGGTGTGGCGGGGCAAATACATTAAAAAGGTGGAAAATATGTGCAGATTTTATTTATTTTTTCCTTTTATTTTCACAGAAAATATGTGGATTTTTTCTCCTTTATATATTAATTTAGAAAAAAGAGTCTTAATATGGTAGGTACTCGATTTCCAAATTGAATTTAGACTTCAATAAAAATTCCAAACACGGTAAGTTAGGGTTTCCTTTTAAGTTTGTAATTTTTAAACCAATCATACGTTGCCAAGTGTCTTTACTTAAATTATTTCACGTCATGAATTCCAAATTAAATTTGGTTTTATTTTTTTATCTTTTTCCTATTCTTTTTAAACCAATCATATGTTGGCAAGTGTCCTCACCAAAACGCTCGTTTCACAAAACTCAAAAAAACCTATTTCGGCCAATAGGAAGCAAAGGTTTCCTCACCATTCAACGTGGGAGTTTTATTTGTCTCGGCCTTTAAGTCTTTAGATTTCGATTCATTGAATTTTTAAACGTTCTGAGAGGCCCGGTGGGCCTCCTTGCCAAATGCAATAACCCACCATTGAAAATCTCAGGTATAGATACCTTCCTGTTAAGTATTTTATATTTTCCAGTTTACCGCGCATTCATTCTCTTAATATATGTACCTAACTAGCCTCTAATCTACTGACAAAGTTTCGATTATTAATTCATTTGGAGTTTACGTCGAATAGGTGAAACCCATATTTGTCTACCTACATATCTTTGGTTCACTCTGTAAGTTTTAACTCATTAACGTGTTTTTGTATTTTAATTTTTGCTATGCCAGAATAATGATTTTTGTATACAACCAGATCAATAACATTAGGAGAAGGTTTGTATTTTGGTTATCATCCAATGCTAATTTCATATATCGTATTTAGTCTTGCAGTGTAGATCGGAGTAGGGACAATAAAATTTGCAGAAGCACTTTGCTTTGGTTACTTGGATGAAAATTACTGGGCCCCTGCGACTTGGATTGAGGTATCACTTTATTCCATATTGGAAGGGAATTTTTCTAAATAAATAATTAGTTTGTGATTTTTTTGGATTCCTAGCAGTAGCACACTAAAAAATTAGTCTTTTCAGTGGGCACATTCTTCCCTCAATCTTAATTATGATTAGAAGAACAGAAATTCTTAACGAACCGTGGAGAAAACCACACAAAAAAACGCCCCTCACAGCCCACTCTCCCGAGGGGCGGGGCCCATTGGGACCAAAAAAAAAGTGAGTGGCAGTTTTAAGAGGATTTTTTTTCTCGGTTTATTAAGAACGATTATTAGAAGAATGGGTTTTATGATATACGAAGATAATGCCTTTGTTGTTGCTGAGAAATAAATCGTATGGAAAAAAGAATACTTGGAAATAAAAATATTGCGCAACCATAAATAAAAATTACCCGACAAATTTTATGTTGGGCACTAACTTGACTTACCAAAAAATACCGGAAGAGAAAATTAGTTGGAGATGGATGCATTCCATTGTGTTACAAATCGTTTCTTGCAAAGTTTGGTGGTTTGTAATACCTAAAGTTGTTCATATTCAGATTCAGTCAGAGGAATGTCAAAGAGTCAAAGACCTCAGGAAAAATATTGGTGAGCAATTGAACTCATGCACATCTAGAACTACATTTAGAGATAATGGCGGTCGAGAACTTATATTTGGTTAATCATGTATTATGAGTGGAATCTATATCACTAACACACTCGCCTTCCTATGAAAGCATACTAATACGTAATAATATACCATATCCAGAATATGGGTCAATGTTATTAAAATGAAAGTTATCATATAGGTTGGAGCTGATGTGCTGTTCTAATCAAATGCAGGCTTGGATCTTCTCTCGCAAAATGGAACAAGTAGGTTATTGGACATGGATTTCATCCTCAAAGGTGGAAGCATAAGTAGTGTTTACTGAGTACAGAAGTGAACCACAATTCAATAAGCATAAGTAGTGTTTACCGGTACGGCACGGGTCATTCCCTAGTACTCTATACATAACTTAAGTTTCCTTCTTTTTAAGATTTGATATAATGCTTTCGAAATATGTACTATTATCCTATTCATTGTTTTGAATTCATTTTACGGTAATGATCATCTTTTGGTTTTGAATTCTCGTTTTAGTTAATAATCCTTCGATAAAGATATACGTCATCTTAAAATTCATCATGTACGAACGAACCTACTAAGTAGTTCTTACAATTTGTGGTGGTTCAACCGGTAAAGAATATGAAGTTTATGCAATGTTGAAAATAAATATGTAAAACTTAACTTACCAGAATTAGCAGCAGAAGGATGATTAAAAAAATAATTGAAGTGCATCTTAGAGAATGATGGATGATGATAATAAACAAGATTTCTCCAATTTGTGAAAACCAATTTGGTTTCAGAAACCGAATCAGTTGGTAAACGTCTTAACATGTATAATGCAATTTTCGAAGGAAGATTCTTAAAACAATACATGAATGACCAGAAAATTTTCTTAATTAGGGTTTTTGTTTGAATGGAAAGTTGGGGGTTTTGTTTTTGGCTGTGGTGGAAAATGAGAAAAGAGGAGAGCTTTGGCGGGGGTTGGGGATATAAAAGATGGATAGGTTAAAAAGAGGTGGATAATACGAAGTGATTGATAGGTTTAGCAACAGGGGGGAATGTGATTTATCTTCACGCACGTAGTATATAACATTATATACTTTTAAAATTCTATTGTGCAGCAAGTTGCCGTTCCAATGTCTCGTTTGTTTGGATTTGACTCGGCATCTGGCTCAACCCGAATCAGATGTCGGTTTTTTTTTTATTTTTCTAAAGTTTTACTCGAGGTCTGACTCGACTCATACATATGACTCGGAGCTACTTGAGTCATACATCATTTTTTACCCAACTCATTAGGCACATCACTCATTGGATTCAGAAGGTCCCCTATAAGCGTATCAATTAATAATTGTTAAGTCAAACTTAGTGAGCAGATTTTGATTTAACAAGTGTGACCAGACGAATCAGACGTGTCAGGAAAAAATATCAAGCAACTTGTAGGTATGTTGCCGATGCCACTGTAGTATAGTGGTAAAGTCATTGGGTGATGATACCAGTGACCTAAGTTCGCAACTCGCTAACATCAAATTCTTTACCGATCAAAAAAAACAAAAAAAAAGCTTGTAGGTATGTTAGAGCAAGAAACTGCTTATAACATTGAAAGTTATGGAAATTACCTTGCTGGAGTTTTTAATTTGCTAGCAAAAAGATCATAACTTTGATAGATCATAATTAATAAAATCTTTCATTTTATCAAAAAAAAAATGTCCAATACTCTTGATCTCTGTTAGAGCATAGCTCGGTTGAACCCACCAAGCGTTGGTATGTCAAGTTTGGTTGTCATATTTTAGAGAACCAAAACTCATTTAAAGAGTCGCTTAATTATGTACTAGAGTCAACTTCGTATAGGTTAGCTTGAAAGCATTAGGATATGAGACATTACGAGTATTGCGAAGACTTGAAGAAGTGAAGAAGTAAGGAGCTACAACGACAACGTCATCCTTCCACTTGAGGTTAGTGATATTTGACTTGAACTGTTTCATTCCCTAACGTATTTTTCAAGTCGTGCATATTGAAAACATAACTGCGAAGCATGAATGATTACACTCTAGTTAGACGTAGTATTAAGGAATACAATACGAAGTATAACACTTATCTTTTGAACTTCGTATATAAGCCATCGACATAATCGTTTGAATCCTATTGTGATTATGTATGGGAATGAGGTGAAGATTTCATCCAAGGAAACAATGTTTTACATTCGTTTAAAGGAAGTAAATTCATGAACTTTTTTTATGAATCGAAAGGGAAATCGCTAGGCTTATTGGTATTGTGATTCATTGCATATCTTTTGAACTACCAATATGTGTGATTAGTATAACCGCTCATGACTTGTTTATGTTCTTGGTAAAACTATTCACAAGGCCTGACTTTTGTATTGATATGACTTTTATTATTGAAACCGATCTTAAGTAATCACCTGAGATGGTATGATCAATTTAGTGTTATTGGTATGACCAACTCTAGGCAAAGGGGAACCGATTATATGAAGAGTTGCAACCGATCACAAAAGGGGGAATCGATCTTTGTAAGAGGTGAAATACGTTTTTAGTAGATGGGGGAACCGATCTTATGAACATGTGCAACAAGTTTTTAGTGAAAGGGGAACCGATCCTATGGACATGTGCAAAAAATACATGTAGTTACCATAAGTATGTGGGGAACTGATCCTAGTACCTGGTCAACCGAATTTTTGGAAATCTAGTGTGACTATGCACAATACTCACATGGAGGTAGAACCGAAACTTATTTTGGTAGAACCGTGAAACCCATGATTTGTAATTGAGTATTCTTAATCAATCACATAGTTCTTGAAAGTCGGATGAACCAATTCTAAACTCGTTTGGAAGTGTGGCAAATCGGTTTCAAGATTGTAAGTATGAAAGAAGACTTACAAAGTAAAGATGTTGACATTCTTTGAACATGTGCAGTAACGCTTATCTTTCATTGTTCAAAGATATTCATTAATAGCTAAAGAAAAAAATCCCGGATCGAAAAATAAGTTGAGAATCTTTTAATTAAGGTTTTTAATTTTATTTTTGGAAAATGAAAATTGGTAATATGCAGTTACTAGTTGGATATTTTCTAAGATATTTTCGGTCAATGTTTGGACAAAGCATTTCCAGGAATTATGGAAACCGAATCTGGAATATATTGCATATCTTGAGAATATTTTCGGTTTTGGATGGTGTCCAAACTTCCTTGGTCTATAAATACTAAAGTTTTGCATTTCTAGCAAACTAATCCTCAGAGCCAACAAAACTACCTAGTTGTGTTGTTACTGGTGAAGCCGCATATTCGGAGAGGAAAGTAACCTAATTAGGCGAAATCTCTTACGGCCGCTCGGTTTAAAGACTTCTTTGGGATTGAGAAGCTCTATTAGTACTGTTGGCGGGAAACTAGATAATTACGGTTTATTATTAGTTTTCGATTGATTTGATTGACCAACGGTTGTTGAACTTTGACTGCACCTAGTTTGTTTATGCTTGAGAATCTTCTCTTCTGATATAAGCTCACTCAAACTAGATCGAAGTTTCGACGGGGATCTTTAGACTGTTTGTAGTTCTAAAGATGTCTTGTGATAATCCATTGTTAACAGACTTTGTTCTATGTGTGATTGATCACAAGAGATTCAAGTTGATTGTGTGCAGGTGTTTATTGAAGATCTAAGAAGATTTGAATACAAAGAATACTTTACATATTTCTGATTTGGGTTCATAATCTTTGGTGTGCACAATACTTGTTTCGGTTAAAGAGGATCCAACTATAATCGATTTATCCTTGTGGTAGATTTGATTGCTTAGTTGAGTAGATCCGCATCAATACATTTCTTTGTGATTCAAAGTATTGAATGTAAAATCTTAAGCAATTACTTTGGTAGTTGTTGTTAGATAGATCGAAAGACCTGATAAAGGAGTTTATTGGGATAAACGGAAGTGCCTTTTGTCGAACTCACATCACTTGGTTGAAAAGAGTTGATACCAAACAGATTTGCTGTTCCTTTACTGTTTGGAATATGAACCAAAGGAATTGTTCCAAGTACGTGACTTATTACAAGTTGGAGGCGTGGGAATACAGACGGAACTAGGTGAACTATAGGTTTAGTTGCTTGGTCTCAACTATACGAAGTTGGTTTGATTTTGTATAGCGGCTTAATCCCGAGAGTATTCAATTGGACAAGGTCCCGAGGTTTTTCTCGCATTTGCGGTTTCCTCGTTAATAAAATCTTCTTTGTGTCTTTTACTTTTCTATTTCCGTAATTATAATTGTTTTATTATAATTAGAAGTAAAATACACAAACGTTAATTCATATTTACTTGATAGTAATCCTATTGTGTTTGGTTAAGTCCGAACCATTTATCAAGTAAACATACATCGTTGTTGCATTATCTCGATCTTGTATCCATAGTCAATCACACAAGTTATCTTGTTGTCGTATTGTCTTGATCTCGTATTCATAGACGATCACACGAAGTGTGAACCGATTAGTTGTATTGTCTCGACTTAGACCATAGACAATCACTTTCGAAGAAAGGACTTATAGGTGGAAAAGTTTTAGATTGAGGTATATTTTGGTACCCTCATCTTTTCAATTGGTATCAGAGCTGGCAAACATGAAAAGATCTAACAATCTGTGTTTGGTGCGGTCCAACCTATAAGATATGGGCCAAAGCAAAGTTAAGCGAGAGCGAAAACTAAAGAAAGGCTCAATTAACGTTTCACAAGATATGTGCTCAAAAGGAGATTGTTCTTCAATCTCAGATGAGATCTCTAACTAGACATTTTTGAGCTCTATTCTTGAGATCTCTAAAGAAAGATCAAGTGTGAAAACTTCTGAACTAAAGCAATTGAGTAAACAATTTCTCTTCTGCTATAATGAACTTCTCTCGACACTTGAAAGAGAACGAGTTTTAACGTTAAAGTTTGAAAATCTCTATAAAGAGCATGAATTACTAAAAGAAGAATTCACACAACAAGTTTGTGACTACGAAAAAAGGATGAATATTGAACGTCATCATGTAGAAACTTGTGAAAAAAAATCTGGAAAGATCTCAAGAAAAGAAAATCTTACGGAAAAGGAGCTTGATGACTTTAAAGGAAAATTGAACTCCCAACAAGAGTGCTTCAAGGAAAAACAAAAAATCTTCTTTTTAACATAAATTGTTTAGAGGAAACTCTTAACACCACTCTTGATGAAAATATTTCACTAAAAGAGTAAATCTCTATAATGAGAAAAATGGAAGCAAGTTCAAACAACCTATCCTCGCTATTGGAGTCAGGAAGAAGACATGGAGACACACGTGGTTTAGGATATGAAGGAAATAATATTGTAGTTCCTAACAATGAAACTAAGTTTGTTAAATTTGTGTGTACACAAACAGAGAATTCTCCAAAAGAAAATCCTCAATGCAACTGTGAAGGATCTTGCAGAGATAAACAAACAGTTGATGATAAATCATTCCAGAAGAAGGAAAGTGATGAAGAAGAGAAAGTATCAAAGCTAAGAAGAGTAAAGAAAGATAAAGGAACTCTCAACAACCTTGCAAAAACAGGTAACTACAACCATTACAACTCTAATAATATCAAACGTTGTTATTCTTGTGGTAGTAAAAATCATGTTCAGAAGATGTGCAAGATTCGTAAAATGCAAAATGCTCTTAGATTTGTTTCAAAGGAATTGGGAAAAATAAACCTTGATCCTCGCCTCTTACCCAACAGAGTAAATGACTTTTATGTTAATTCCTGGTCTACCCAGTATATACCAAAATCATTTAAAAATGGGCATAAGAAGAATGATTTTAAACGGGTAAGATTTGTCTCTCATCCTTTAAAAGGATCAATCTCTGAACCATTCTTAGATTATTTCATATCATATCTCAAGAGATGGAAAAGGAAGAACAGTCAAAAATAATGCATTGTTACATATGAAAAATCTCTCTGTACCCAAGCACTCGTTTGTTATAGAAATTTGTTTAAAAATGGGTAATTCCAGTTAGTTCCTTTTGAGAAAGATTACCGAATATATAAAGGTTTATTTTTATAGGGGTAGGATCAGTTGACATGGTTATAATGACATAATCTTGACATTTTAGCGTCATTTTCTCTACCAAACCCAACCGACAATGAATTTAAAGCTCATATTTTGGTGACATGTTCCTCATATTTTGGATTGCTTAGTTGAGTAGATAGGAATCAATACGTTTCTTTGTGATTCAAAGTATTGATTGTAAAATCTTAAGCAATTACTTTGGTAGTTGTTGTTGTTAGATAGATATAAATACCTGACAAAGGAGTTTATTGGGATAAACGGAAGAGCCTTTTGTCGAACTCACATCACTTGGTTGAAAAATAGTTGATACCAAACATATTTGTTGTTCCTTTACTATTTGGAATACGAACCCAAGGAATTGTTCCAAGTACGTGACTTATTACAAGTTGGAGGCGTGGGAATACATACGGAACTAGGTGAACTATAGGTTTAGTTGTTTGGTCTCGACTATACGAAGTTGGTTTGATTTTGTATAGCGGCTTAATCCTGAGAGTATTTAATTCTGGACAAGGTCCCGGGGTTTTTCTGCATTTGCGGTTTCCTCGTTAACAAAATCTTGCTGTGTATTTTACTTTTCTATTTCACAATTATAATTGTTTTATTATAATTAGAAATAAAATACACAAACGTTAATTCCTATTTACTTGATAGTAATCCTATTGTGTTTGGTGAAGTTTGAACCATTTATCAAGTAAACATACTTTGTTGTTGCATTGTCTCGATCTTGTATCCATAGTCAATCACACAAGTTCTCTTGTTGTCGTATTGTCTCGATCTAGTATTCATAGACAATCACTCGAAGTGTGAACCGATTAGTTGTGTTGTCTCGACTCATTCCATAGAAAATCACTTTCAGAGAAATGACTTATAGGTGGAAAAGTTTTAGATTGAGGTAATATTTGGGTACTCTCGTCTTTTCAATCTTAATGACGCTGCAATTACTACTTCTAGTCACAAAACCTGGTTCAATAATTCTTGATAACCATTAGATACATGCAACATAGCAAGATCTCATAATGCTCAGGTGGTCTTCAACTTCACTCAATTGTTACGACTAATTTTACTCTTTTGTGAGCAACTTTCAAAAGATAATAAAATTATTATATAGTTGCGAGTATAATACATGCCCCCGTGCCTATGCTATGAAGACTCTTTCATCATCTGATGGGAGTGAAGATTGAATTTATACCATCTGACCTTAATTACCATTTCCATATAATATTGAACAATAATATATTCTGGAAGCTACGCATGTGGGATTTGTCATGATACAATAAACGATATCGACATATAAAAGTTAATATTTTCATTTCGCATACCGCACGTGCATTTGGACTAGCATTACTAAAGGGAAATACAATATTACTAAAGAGCAATGGAATCTAAACAATTCAACTGACAACTACTACCACCAATGTCAACTATTCACTTGCTCTGGAAAACGCGAAAACCATCCCCTAAAATAGATATACCATGTAGACTTCTAACAAATGTCATTTTATAACCAAGCAGGATTTACATTTCCACAGAGAAGATAAAAAACTAATATGTCTCTAAAACCAAAACACTAATCAATATTAACACAAAGAAGTATTAACGAAGAGAAGTACTAACACACATAAGTAGATAGGAATATTTCATATTAAATACTAATTAAGTGATACTAAATCGACATTTTATAGAAGTCAAAATCATTATAAGAGACCCATTGAACCATGCACCCAAAAGAAAAATCTAAATCAACCTTCCCAATAACATAAAAGTACCATAATAACTACCAACAACAGAATCTTAAACAAAAGTATCTTCATATCTCATCTGGGCATTCTCCAACCATATCCTAATTAGGATGTCTTATATAGGCTAAACCAAACCTATCACTGTGTCTAACAAAATTCATAGTAATGGGCCCAATAGTATCAGAGTTAAGTTGGTCGTTCCAATAAAACTGCAAATCTGTCCCACGTACTAAACTACATAAGAAATACGGTAAAAAGTTCGCTTCCCTTATAATATGTTAGTAAGAATACCCTTGACCTAACTTGTAATACTGAGGCAAAGTTACACCATATATATATATATATATATATATATATATGTGTGTGTGTGTGTGTAATTATACTATTATTATAAAATCCTAACAAATCATAACATCGAGTAAGATATCTTTATCAACTTAACTCTCCTAAAAGTCAAATAAAATATAGAATAAAAGCTATCCTTGAATAATGAAGATTGAAGACTATACGAAGACATCTTGGAGAACTTCATTAAAGGTTAGTAACAAATACTTGATTCTCTTGTTTACTCCATTTCTCTCTCTATCGATACAAATGCTTACTCTATGGAGAAACTCATATGACGATAAGTATACATTTATGTGTACACTTGGGGATATTTATGCCCATGATTTTATTGAAAATGACCTTTGTCCCTATAATGGTCCTCATGTTGTAGTGAATGAAAAAGCGAATTCAGCGAGCCAAGAATCACTCCATTTCGAGGTATAACGAAGAAGTTATGAGTGATTTATTAAAGAAATACTTATTATGTGTTGCTAAGGTAGATCGTGAATGTGAAATTGAACACGAACTTTTTGCAATGGTCCGCGAACTAAAATGGGAAATACGTGATTAAATGGCTTTTTTAGCCAAGTGTTTGGTGTTTCCTTTTCTAGACAAGGTAGCTTCGTCTCCAAGCAACTTAGCTTTGATCTTTCACTATAAATAGAGGTTTCATGTAACCACACAAACTATCCCATGGAAAATTGTGTGTGTGTTGTATAAGGTTGTTTTCCACATCTTTGTTCCTCACGAACAAGATTAAGATTCCAAAAGTCTTTACTTGGGGATCGTAAAGCAGGGGAAATGTATCTTGTTTGATAGTTGCGGAACCTGTTTCAAGGTGTTTTACATAAATCCTAGATTTGACAGACCAAGATATCTCTAGATTATTTGTAGGTGATCTTGTAGGGAAGAATCAATTAGGTTAAGGAATGATAAACCCTAATTTTTAAAGAGCATCTTCTAAAGAGAATTAACGTTCTACTAGAAGATTTTCAAGAGTATCTTCTAAAGAGAATTGGCATTCTGCTAGAAGATTTACAAGAGCAATTCCTAAAGAGAATCTGTGTTTTTCGAGGAGTTTTACAGGTGCACGAATACAACTGACGTAGGTATCACATATAGTCTGAAATCTGGTACTAGGTAATTAGTATAACAACTTAAATCAGTGTGTGTTCAATCTGGACTAGGTCCCGAGGTTATTCTACAAGATTTTAGTTTTCTCGTTAGCAAAAATCTATGGTGTCTGTGTTATTTCTTTTCCGCGTGCTTCAAAAAAAAAAAAAAAACTTTTCCGTGTTATATGTTTTTATCTTTATAATTGAAATATCACAGGTTGTACGAATCTAAACCTAAATAGTATAAACTCAATTGTAAATAGCCTACAAGACTCGCTCTCATTGAATTTGTATCTTAAAATTTAGATTACAAGACTTATTCTGGTTAATATCGAAACAATATATACTTGTAGGTATCAATATGTATTCTCTTTTACAATATGATATGACATAATTAATTGATGACTATACTTCCATTAATTTTAACACCAAAGTTTTAGTTAATGTACATTACGTTGAAATCAAATCAAAAATTTTAATGTGTAATTTAAGAAGTAAATTTGTTGATAAACAAAACATATATGTTTTGAATATTTAAATTAAAATTTTGATTATTATTAATATGGGAAGTATTTATCTTTATACTTTCCAAAGTTGTTAACTAGTGATTATTATTAATTTTGACTATAAAGAATTGTGATTAATAATAGTCAAAATTATCATTCGAATGTGGGATTATTTTATGGATTGAATATTTGACAACTAATTGGTTATTTTAAAATCATTACAAAGATGGTCCGACAAGAAATCGGAGGACATCCTAGTAACGAGTTGGGATCCATACCTTTTAGAATTACTATCTCTAATCTGTGGAAAAAAAATATTACATTTCTTAGTATTAACATCAAACCTAGACGAATGATTATGTAGTCTCTTCAATTCACCATATCATCCCCAAGATCACCAAACGCCGAGAAAGCCAGAGAACCAAAACCATAACCTTGAGCCAAACACTTATCGAAATATATCTTGTGTTTACGAGTAACAACAACACTTAAGGCTAAATCCGGCTAAAAACTGCGAACCCCGCCCCCAGTGAAATGAGATACCCTAGTGACATCCATGCACACATCACGACCATTGTCCCAATTATAGACTAGAATATCAGCCGGTCATAGGGCTCCACCATCATTGGACACGAAACCCAGATCAACCTCTTTTCTAGCCGGGATTCCTGTCTGAAACACACATCTGCAAAGGTATCACGGACAAAATTATGTCGAAATCTAAGGATTAACTCATGTGCACAATGCAGAGCATGATCCCCATGGAAATCCCCTTTTACAGAATATATACGCATAGGTTGTTTTCTATAATAATGGGATACCCAACCTATAGGATGTTTTATGGATGCTTTTAAAGCTTTATGGATTTAACCGGATCATATTTGAAGTAGTTTTGAGGCTTGGAAAATAAACAAGCTTATGGGTAAATACAACACTTCGAGAAAAGACAAGTCTTACTATTATATGGCGGCCCTTGATCGGATGTTTTTAGAATTTCTAATGCAAATCAATTTCTTTTCAAATAGGATATCCAATTCTTCACATTTAATCAAATTGTGGAATTACTCTTGAAGGGTGTAATTTTCTTCTTCTTAATATAAGTTTTTCCTTTCTATATCACGTATCTGCCAATATCATCGAAACGGACATATGGAACAAAACCTAGGGCCGTTAGGCTACAATTGGCTTACCTCAAATGAGGTCAAATTAAGTCACTTCTAACGACAACGCCGACTTAGCTCAGTGGTAGAGCGCGTGACTTTTAATCCCGTGGTCAAGGGTTCGATCCCCTTAGTCGGCGATATTTGCCTTTGTTTTTTTTTTCTTCGGAAAGTCGATTCAGTTTTCCATTATGACAATCGACACATGTTAGGTGTTTTAACTAATTTTTTTTATCTCCTCCTGTCATTTCGGTACCATAGGAGAAGAAGACATGATGCGAACCTAACTAATTAAGCATGTACACATGGAGAAATCTAGTTTATGTTATCGTCTGGTGAACCTAACTGCTGATTCCTTACTTAAAAATGAACAAGCATCAATGCTTTATCGTTTGGTAACAGAGTACAATTACCTTTTCAAGTTTAATACTTGGATTCTATGCCCACTTCATGCATGAATCACTGCCAAAATATAGGGAGGGAATATTTATCACATGGGCCAAAATTATGCACCAACTATCAGCACCTGATTAAAAAAAACATTGCAACATTGTGAATTTGTGATACTCCTGCCTAATTTTCATGTACTTTGAGTGCATTTGGGATTCAGGATTTAAGGACCATTACGTGCAACAGTATATATTCGCTAAGTCCACTGCCTTTGAGGAACACCCTTCTGTTTCCATGTCACTGTTGAGTAGGGGTGAGCATGGGCCGGTATGGACCGGTTTTCACCTCATCCGCATCCAATCCAATTCACTACGGATTTTAAATTTGTCATCCGCATCCAATCCAACATCCAACGGATTTGCATCTAATGGATGCACGGATGAACGAATTGGGTACGGATAATCCAATGGATTTGTGTTAGTTAAAATTTATAATGAAAAAATAAAGCCAATATAGATGACTTCTTATAGAACCTACACATTTTATATATACGTATAAATATAGAAGTGTCATAGACAATACTCCAAGCAAACACCTTAAAAATTCCAAACTATCCACATATTTTCTAAAAACTATATAAATACCCTTAATCTAACGGGCATGAATGTCCAACGGATTTTCAAGGTTGCATCCGGGTCCAATCCGTAATCCGTTGGATTTCAAAATCCCATCCGCGTCCAACCCATTAGCGAACGGTCCGGGCATCCATCCACACAAATACGGTTGGTCCCGGTTAAATCCGCGGATGACGAATAAAATGCTCACCCCCTTTCTAAGTGTCGAGTCTTGAATTCTGATGGCCATGGGTGTCTCCGTATGTGCTGGGCTTAGAATAAACACGACCACAACTGACCCAACTAACAATGTCATCGTCCTAGAGTCACGACTTAAAACTGTCTCAACAGATTCTCTTTAAGTCAATGACACACAACAGTGGTTCAGGAAGAATTGGTGTTGCATTTATATCCGGTGTTGCACGTTGCCTTACACACTCTGGATATAAATGCAATACCAATTCTTCTTGGTAATTGGCAACGAAAGACTTTGTTCACTTGTTTTCTCTCTAACTCTTCATGCCTCACAAGCATTAGAGATTCCACTATGCTTACATTTTCGAAATCAGTAAATAAGGCAACAATTTATTTATTGCTTCAAGAGAAGACAACCAAAAGCATATGCCCATCTCGGACTTACAAAAAGAGACCACGGTTTTCCTGCCTAACTCTATTTTAATTCCTCTCCACTAATTATGATGACTTTATGTCATTTATAAGTCGCGTTTGGATTGCTTTTTTTTCCTACAAAAGCACTTTGTAACCAACTTGTAACAAACTTTATATGAAAATAGCGTTTGGTAAACTTTTTTCAAAGCGGTTTTCCCCAAAAGCACTTTTTTTTAGGTCAACTTTTAAAAGTCATAAGCTGTCCTTAGAGCATCTCCGGAGATGGTGGATCTATTTATGTTTAGTGACACATAGGATTTTAGACCTCCATTTGGCATAAATCCATCTCCAACAGTAGGGTCCTACAAGTTAGGAGGGACCAATTACTAAATATGAAAGTATTCAAGAAAGTATTATCTACACCTACGGCTGCACCTCCACGTCATGTTTTTAACCAATTTTCTTTCAATTCTAAGGGTTAAAATTCTCACTGTTGGAGATGGTTTTTTAGATATGAGGTCCTATATTTACTCTGTGTAGACCACATAAATAAAAGGACTAAATAAAAATCACGTAGGATTTTCTGCACCTTCTGTTGGAGATGCTCTTAGTAGATATAAACGCTTTGCTGAGATTATAACCAGGGACGGTATTAGGGGGTGGCTTACCCAGGCTGAAGCCCACCCCAAAATTTCTAAAAAGATATTTTGTTAGTGTAATTTTTAACATTTGTAAAATTTAGCTCAGGTGTAAATTTTAATTAGCCCATTAATTGTTAAGATATGATTCTGCGTGGAAGAAATCAGAAGATTTTGGAACCCTTTCCCGCATGGATTAATTTTTTAATAGCATCTCAACCGTTCAAAGGCTATAGGGAGAAACAAGTATTCATGATGTTTCTTAAAATCAGGTATTGAATGGGCTCACCTGTTACGTGTCAGTTTGATAAAATAAAACTATGTGTCAAATGGGGGTGTCTTGTCCTTAACTAAGCAAGCGTTTGTCCACCTTTAAAAAAAGAAAAAAAGCAAGTGTTTGTCCAAAAATTCATTTTTTCTTCTATGAAGTGACTACAATTTTATGTATATCTATGTATAATCTAAAAATGCAGTGTATTCATGAAAAATATAATATGTCATGACTATTATGCGTATATGTACAAACTCCAAATATTTTTACATCCCTATAATAACCTTTAAAACTAGAAAAAAATTGGGCGGCCTTCGGCCGCTAAATAAATCAGAATTATTATTTTCAATACGCAAATTATTCCTCCCTAATATTAGTTACAAGGTGAAAAAATTTGATTCAAAGCTTTATGCTCCAAGGAAAAAAGATCGTGTGGCATACCCATACTCAGCTTTAAGTATATTACCCCAGTTGTCATTCTTGCAGTTGAGACAAATTAAGTTGAGAGTTCGAGAAAAAAAAAATTAGCCCACCCAAACATAAATTCCTGGATCCGTCGCTGATTATAACTTGCTTTATGACCACTTGCAACTTTTCCCAACCCTCTGGCCTGCATGTAGAAATAGTAAGCAACTAATAACCAGAGAAGCTACGATGTGATGGGGCCACATCGCCCACCACATCGTACAAGTATGTGTGACCCATCTTCTTTTTCCGCCACGTCATGGAAATTATTTAGTTTTCTGTTTTTCAAGGAGATCTAGAGGGGGCTAGTTTTTAGGGGAAAGTAGTTTCATGTTTTTTTGATAGAAAAAATAAAAAAGTATTTGGTTAAAACTGAATTTGTATTACGTGTAAATAAATGAAGAGGGGCCACATACTTGTACTATGTGGCCCGACCACATTGTAGCCATGGAAAATAATAACCATCACATGGGCTAATGTTGCGCCATTATTGCGCATCACTACGTTGTGACCTTGTGCTGAACTTGCTTGGATGATTAAGCTAATTTAAACTCATGCCAAAGTGCTTCTCAACTAATGCCAATAATGCTCCATGAAGCATATGCTCTACGCGTCATAATTTTTGCTTACCGAATATCGGACGATAATCATGCATATGTTTGTATCATTAACTTGAATGTATTGTCCGAGATTTAGTCATGCATTGGATTAATGCATAGGAAAACTCTTGGCCAATTCCATGTCCTCACATCATCCTTAATCTGGGCTAACTCAATTCCTCGGATATGCATCAATGCAACTTTGCATTTCGCATTTGGCACGGTCTTGCCTTTAGTTATGAAGCTTCATTTTGTCAGCCAATGCGCTCCATTTTTGAGCCACTGACTATCCAATGCAGAACCATCATTGTGCATCACTGACTATGCCTGTCATACCTAGCTAGTCTCTAGGTTACATTGTAAACTCTTCATCAGTACACAAATTTATCATCAGGCAGGTAATTAACCGGTATTATACTTGACAAGACATTAATCGTCTTGTTTTCTTTCTTATGATCGGTAAGTCAAGTTAATAGTGATACCGACCAGCTTGACCAATGTCATTGATGTTGGAATTTTTGGTGTTAAACTTGAGATTGATGGCATAAACCTTTATGGTCGATACCGGGCTTCTTTTCCCGAGTCTCTTTAGATTATCTATGAAGTTTGTATGATATATGCCACGTGGTCAAGTTTATGTTAAAATTTAGATTTTAGATCATATAGTAGATTTCATCGTTACTACTAGGGGGTACTATTTTGCTTGGTGATGCATTATGTCTTATAGGTTGGATCGCACTAAACACAAATTGTTAGATCTTAGCGTGTTTACCTGCTCTGACACCAATTGAAATGACAAGGGTATCAAGTACACCACAATCTTTTTGATATCAACCTATGCAAAACACAACTTGTATAATCTAATACAAATAAGAATTTTCAATGAGATTACTTAAACAAGATGTACACTTGGTATATAGAATAAGTTCGAATCCGAACCAATCTATAAGATCAAACCAAGTGTTGATTAATGTACAAGTGTATCTAATTTAATTATAAATATAATACAAAGCAAATAATGCGGAAGTAAAGTAAATCACACGACACACAAGATTTTGTTAACGAGGAAAAACTGCAAGTCATAAAAACCCCAGAACTTAGTTCAGTTTTGAATACTCTCATAATTAAGCCGTTATACAAATTGACTATAACAACTTCATAGATTTAAGACCAAGTAAACTAACTCCAAGTACTCAGTTTCTTCAATATCCATGCGTCTAAAACCAATCCGGTTTAAGCACGTGAATCCTAAGATAGAGTCCACTATCTCAAGTTACTTCACCTACTGTGAAGACTTCAGCAACTCAACTCTTTTGGATCGTAAACCGAAATAGTAAAGGAATAATTTGTTTCAGTAACAATCAATCTCAGAGATCAACAAGTTAATTATAGATAAGTTGAGTACAAAGGTTCTTCCGTTTAAGTAATATAAACTCCTTATTCAATAATTAAATCAACTAAGATAAAAACTATTAAAATAATCAATCTTAGTTTACAAATATATCAAAATAGATATCAAATATAAACGCCTAAATAAAATTTCGGTCTACACGACAAGCTTTAAAATCTATTGGAGAAAAATATCTTGTCCGATCCCAGTCAATCAAGTGTGCAAGAAATTATCATAGATATCAGAGAATACCAAAAAGAAAATCTTTTAGTCTTCAATCTTCAAATTATTTGGAAAAACAACTTGATTCCTTAACGATCGACCAGGCACAGAACATAGTCTGTTAACAATAGATAATGACTAGTTATATCTTTAGATCTTGAAGCAATAAAGAAGATCTGAAAATCGCCGATCCTTGAACTAGTTCGAGTGACCTTGTATCAGAAGAGAAGGATCACTGGATAAACAAACTAAATTTATCAAGGTTCAATTTTAAGGCTAGTAAATCAAATCAATAATAAAAAAACTAAAATAACAATACGTTTTTTAGTTTCCCACCCAAGGTACTACTAGAGCTTCTTGATCCCACAAAAATCTAAAAACGAAGCCTACGTAAGAGATTTCACCTAATTAGGATTGCTAGAGCACTGCTCAGTCGAACTCGCAAGCGTTGCTATCTCAAGCTTGTTTTTCAAGTTTAGCTGATCAAAACTATATACTTGATTTCTAGTATACTTATAGCTATATCTCGGATAAGAATAGAATGTGTAGTTGAGCTTTAGACTTCACGACGTTCACCAATTGAAGAAGAAGATATACTGAGGAGCTTGGAGGAACTTCATCAACGAAAGGTATGTGGAGACTAAAACTTATCTATCACTCAGTAGTCTATTCTATTCTATTTTCTAATGAGACTAAGTCGTATAGCTATATAGACTTTTATATTATACACATTTGATATTTTGAGCCGAATTTATCTCGCTTATCTATGTTCATCGTATTCTTGACGAGTTTAGTTGGAAACAATTTATTTGTTGGAAACTAAATATTAAGTCAAAAGATGATCATGTGAAAATTACCTTGAACATCTTATATGATTTGTGTGAGACAGTCATTTGATGTTAGCTTGGGAAGTTTTGTATGCATCATTCGATCACTTGAAAATTACTTGAAGCTAATTGATGGTATGTGTGAGATTACCATTGTCGTCTTCTAAGGATGTTCCAATGATTGAAATGACAGTTTAGAACAATTACCCATGTATGGATACAACACGGTATGCATATCCAGTATGCGAACTGTATTATGATGATTCAGGTCCTTAACTCTTGTTTGCGTACCTAGTAATCAAACGGATTTACCTAAGAAGGTCTGAAACTCTTGTTTGCGTACCTAATATGCGAACGGATTTACCTGAGTTAAGTCAGGTACGGTTGTTTGCGAACCTGGTTAGTAAACGTCTTGTTTAGGCCAAGGTCTGGAGCTGCTGCTCGCGTACCCAGTTTGCGAACACAGTGGTTAAGTTATAAAATCGGTTATGTATGATTCTCATACTCATGAACTAAAACATTTATGAATTAAGGAATTCAAAATAACTTTGCAAACCGTGGCTAAATGTTCATGAATTGATTCTTGTATAAGTGCTTTGTACGATTACAAATCAATCCGATTTTGTTTCAATTTGTTCATGAATATTTCCATGAGATAGTGAACAATTGAACAACTCTATTTGAAACACAATTAGATTCATTTTATTATTTATCATGATTGATTGATCTTCATATTTGATCTAGAAGTGTTGGATGAGTATGGTTAAGATAAAAGTATTCATATGGCTAACTTAGGTTAACTGTTATTGAGCCAACCCAATATACATGTTTAGGTACGGTTACCCATATCTAAATATAAGTATATTTCATTTGTGTCTAACAAGATAAGACCATATAAAGGTGGAGATTAATTGCTTAATTTCTAAGAAGACTTAGCTTGAATCTTAAATCAGGAGTTCATCTAACGGTGAATATTGAATGCTTTGTTACGAAGTTATCTTAGCGTTGATTGTAAGCAACCCTGATTTGAAAGAATATATAAGGGAGAACTCTAGCAACTGGAAAACCTAATCTCGACACTTTCATATGTCCTAGTTGAAAACTAGAGTTGATTCTCCATTAACGTAGGGTTTTCCAAAACCATTATTAGGTTAACGACTTGAAGACTTCATTTGGGATTTGTGAAGCCAGATCCAACTATTTTCTCTGTAGTTGCGTATTCTAATCTTATTTTTCTATCGTATTGAGTTTTATCTTCTCAAATATTTACTTGAGATTTATCTCCGATAGGTAAGATATAAAAAGTAATCACAACAGTTCTTCGTCTCAGACTCTTGTGATTCCGCGATAACTTTTTATATTAATCAGTTAGGTAATTGTTAGGTGAATGATATTTCTAGGCTGCTCTTCGGGAGCATAAGTCCGGGGTATTAGTTGGTTCATGTTCACCTTGATCTTTGTATCAAAATACGGAACAAAATAATAAAGGATAGACATATATGTGGAAGACAGATTTGTTTATAAGTCTTCGACTTTGGGTCGTAGCAACTCTTAGTTATGGGTGAGATCAGCTAAGGGAATCAAGTGCGCAGAATCCGGCGTGGTTCTAGAGGAGTAAGGAACGCGAGTGTACCTTAATTGGTGTGAGACTTGATTAGGGCTCAACTACATTCTAGTCTGAAGTTAACTTGTAGTAAGCTAGTGTTTGTAGAGGCTTAATACAGTGTGGTGTTCAAAGCTGGACTAGGTCCCGGGGTTTTTCTGCATTTGCGATTTCCTCGTTAACAAAATTTCTGGTGTCTGTGTTATTTCTTTTTCGCATTATACTTGTTTATATAATTGAACTATCACAGGTTGTGCGTAGTTCAATCACAGTTGATAAATCCAAATTTTGTTGTTGGATATAACTTGATTGACACTTGGATATTGGTCTTTGGTACCATCCAAGTTATTTCTCATATCAATCAGGCTCATAGATTTCTATTTGTTCAATTTGATGATTGTATTGAGAAAGAGATAAAGCTCTTTGATATATTTCTAGATTGAGCTCGCTTTTAAGTTGGTGCTCTCGGAATTATATTGGAGTTTAGTCCATACAGATTGTCGAACGAATTATTTGGTGTGGTTGTTATACTCCCGCTTTTTTAAGGATACTCTCCTCTCCGATGCGTATTACGAGAATAATTTTAGTGGGCTTCCACACCAACAGTTAAGCAGCGTGTCCAAGGGATGAATTTGTAAGAATACATGCTCTAATATTTATAGTGTAATAACCAAGGCTTGTTTGAAAAACAATAAACTACCAAATCGTAAAATTCTTAAGATATGCAATGAATGTATATTTCTGGTTAATCCAACATATGTACCTAAATATTTGTTGGATGATAACCAATATTATCTAGTATACAACATATATATACTTCACTAAAATAAGTACAAGAGATATGCTTATCCTTTAGGATATGAAAAGAATATAATTCTGAATATCTAAAAAAAAATAGGATATTACGGTTATGGGATATCGCCTTCAATATTAAAGAAAATACTTGAACCTTAAGTAATAAGAGTTTAGTACATGTTCAACTATATTATGTAGACATCTTGTGAACTTTCCTTTTTAATCAAATACATTTTTGGTATCTATGAAACCTCTAAAGTAATAGACATACCGAAAACGTAAACTTGGTTAACTAAGGATCAGTTCTACTAGAGATCTATATGATCTGTCCAAATATATATCCTTGGGACCTATCCTAATAGAGATCATTGGTAAAGGATAGATCCTACTAGAGATACTCAATATCGGTCCTAATAAAATCATTGTTTAATAGATCGGTCCTAGAATGGATCCTTTGACTCATTTTCAACTACGAAACAAGTTTCACAAGTCTACTTGCTTAAACTATGAGAACATAGTTTTCTAGGCATGGAATCAACCCGAAAATTCAATACACTAGATAATAACGAATTACTAAATGTTGCGTTGAATCTACGAAGTTCTATAGATAAATTAAACTTTGTAACTCCATATACTAAATTTTAATAAACAACTAATGTAACTTCAATTGACACTTTGATCACACTAAAATGGTCAAGTCATCAATAATGGAGACATGTAAACGAACTTCGTATGTTATGTTCTCGATACAAACGACTTGAAGAAACGTAGATTAAAATAAAAAAAAGAGAGGCAAGTTTGTGTTACTAACCTCTAACGGGAGGATGATGTGTTCATTGATGCATTTACGTCTTTAGGTTCTTCGAAGTAACACTAAAGAGTCTCAACATTCTATTTCCTAGTATGACCTAACGAAGTTGACTCTAGTAATCAAATCAATCAGCTTCGAGTTTTGGAACTAAATTATGACGACCAAAATTAACATACCAACGCTTGGTGGGTTCAACCGAGCAATGCTCTAAAAAATATTTAAACAAATTTGGATGCTTCTAATACTAAATCAAAAATCATTTTAGATTTTTTAAAACACCGATAAATGTTGATTAAAATAAATTTAACGTATATATAGTAATTTAAAGGTTTGCAATATGAGTAAAAAGATATTCCCTTTTTTTTCCTGTTTTCTATCAATACAAAACTATAAAACTTTGTTACTCGTGGAGTTGAGGATTTGGGTTTCAGTCGAGGCATAAGGTTGAGAAAACTTATAGGTACAAGGAAAGCCTTGTTCTAGTTACTGGGTATGTTGTAGGTGTAAGTATCTAATTAGGTAGATTTTCGCGGTAATAAATAACATATGTATGTAGTATAGTTAATCACTTAATCCAGTCTTCGTGTTCATTAATTTAAAATTTCCCATGTTCATCAAGCTTTGCATATTTTATTTTGATTAGAATAAAGTTATGCTTGATCTATGTTCAATGTTTGAGATTGATTAAGTAGTACATAAGAACAAGCTAACATGGGCGTGCACCATACTGTATCATACCTGGTCATCGTTGTTTGTTATGGGTTTCCAAGTTTCGGACCCAAGTTTCCTCTCTAATTTTCTTAAATTTCTTCGCTCTAATTAACATTCCCCTATATAGTATTTTTTGCCATTATGTCTCTGGATAAGAAAGGTACAAATTTTTTCAGAAGGTGCAATTAAGCGTAACATAAATGTTTTCATTTATCCCCCATACTTTGAAAGAGTTCACATATTCAAGTTAATTATCGGTGCATAACTTTATGGAACATATGATAAACTTTGAGATTGTTCTCTCCCTATATTTTGGCAGAGAAATTACTTGAACCGGCGGTATAATTCAATTATGAAACCTTAAATCCAAAGTGATGATTTATATTTTTTCCATACACACACAAGGGTGAAGGGTAATTGTACTTTATATGTTCTGATGTATGTTTTTTCCATACATGTGTAAAGGTTATGATCTTCCACCACTACCACCATATCGCCTCTTATGTATTGATATATACATCAGTTTAGTATACCTGATGTATGATTCAATTTTTTTTGCTAATCATTCAAAGGTCATTAGTCATTATTAAGCATAAATTCATGCAAATTTCCTTGCATAATACCTTACCAGCGAAAAATCTAAATTCTACAATATATATCATGAACGAAATAAAAGAAGAATTAAATCCAAGAAATAGAATATGAACTAACACAATCCAGGATTAGGTAAATAATTAAGTGCGCAATAAATCAATTTAATCATTTGTACTTCATAAATGTAGAAGTTTTCTTCGTCCTCAGAATCTCAACGTCTTACTTCGACAGAAATGAAAACAGAAAGGGATGAACAAATGTAACATCCCTAAGCTTGAAACCAAAAGAAGTAGAAAATCTATCAAACTATGTGGTTGTGCACCACACACACCCCTACGTAGTATCTGCAAAAAAAAAAGGCTGATAGAATTAGCATAACATAGCAGCAGAATATTTGAAACAAGAGGTAAGCCATTTTCAGATTCTTTTACTATTTGAAACAAGTTTCACATGATTAGGTTAAGTAATGATTACGGCTACTAGCATAAAATTCAGATTGTGAAATAGACTGGTTTTCTCTAGGTTTCCTGGTCCACTTTGTCCAAGTAGTTAGATAATATTTTTCATCTAATTTTTTGATATATGACTCTTTTAGATATAAGTTATTTTATATGAATTAAATTATAAAACTCGTTTTTTTCTCTCCATAAAATTCTATTGTAGTTTAATCGATGTTTTTAAACTTGCACCATCATAAATAAAAGAAGTACGAAACTAACTCCCCAAATAAACAAGCTTTTTGATTTCAAGTCAACATGTCAATTTTGAATTCAAGTCAACATGTCAAACAACACAACAACCGTTTTAGCCAACTAGTCAATATTATATGAACTTCTTCGACAAAATTCCACGTCCCAGTACCACCACTACTAGGGGTGTACATGGTCGGTTTCGGTACGGTTTTTGCTCAAACCAAAACCGAAACTGTTACTACCGGTTTTTTATTTTCCAAACCAAAATCGTGCCATTAACCAACAGTTTCGATTTTTAGTTTTACCATTGGATTTCGTTTTTACCATCCGGTTTCGGTTTTACCATTATTTTGTCAGTTTCATGTAACTGACAGTTAAAATAAGAAAATACCCCGAAAAATGAAAGATTAAAATTTACTTACACAAAAAATTACATATTATTCTTTAAATTTATGGATAAAATTAGATATAGTTAATCTAAGATAGATCTAATGGTTCATATTAATAACATCAAAGCTAATTGGTTTTACCATTTGTATTCGTTTTGGTTTTTACATCAAACCAAAGCCGAAACCGTTATTGTCGGTTTTCATATTTTTAAACCAAAACCAACCATTAATAAATGGTTCGGTTCGGTTTTGTTCTAATCGGTTTGGTTCAGTTCGGTTTTAGCGGATAACCGTTACCATGTACAGCCCTAACCACTACTGTCTGCGAAGTCCATCCTGAACCTCAAGCTGCTGGCGATGAGATTGTAGCGCCTCATATTAACTATCAATAATCTCTTTGAGATTCTCAGAATACAAAAACTGGGAAGAGTGCTTATTCCCGGACGGCTTTTCCACTGCGACAACAAGTGTTTAGTTCAAAAACACATCTTTCTTGTCATTAGCAATACCTACATTAAGGTTGAATTCGTTACAAAACCTATGGGATTCTATAAGTTTTGTCATTCTTCTCAAACCCCTTCTTTGGGTTTACTATTCTTAGAATCATAGAAATAACTAATTAAACTTGATGTATCGAATCTGATGTCATCCTGCCTGGTTTTAATTGATAATGATAATTGTCAGGAAATATAGGTATTTGTGACAATCAAGAAATGATTATTCTCTTCTGAAGCTTGAGAATAAAAAACCCGGAAAAGATTTCTTTTCTTTACGATGTGTAGATATAAAGAGAAACCGATGAAGGGAGATTTATGGAAACTAAATCTATTGTTTTCCTATTATTATTTATATATTTTATTGATGATAATTTTAGTATAAAAATAATTAAAATTCGTATTTATTAATTAGGGTAATTTTAGAATAGTCTAGAAGTTTATTTTAAGAGTTTTAATAAGTTAGGAAAGTTTCCTAGTAGATACCTTGGGAAACAAGTTTTTGATATTTTTGTTAAGTTTAGGGTTTAGGGGGGGTTATTTATATAAGGAGCTACAAAAACGAAAATTAATAGACTTTTTTTTTATTAATTAAATTATTTTGTTATTGTTAAACTTTGTTTAACTTTATAATGATTTTTATTTTTAGTCGGGTAAAAGGTCAAAATAATCATCATATCCATAGTTGTGATTCTTCGGAGTTGCGAGGTGTGTAAAATCATTGTTCATAGTCGTTATTCTTCAGAATAATTTGAGGTCTGAATAATTTTATCGGTTACTTTTATTACTTTTTATTCCGCTGCGATAATTATTATCTTTCACACTTCCGATCTGCATCAGAAACGAACGGATATAAGAGGTTCACTACCTCAGTCGTTGGATAGGATCAGAAAGGCTAAACTCGGGAAGAAAATTGTATATCTAATAGTAATGAATGAAGATGGGAGATTGAATCTATCTCAGCCGTTAGATAGGAGCAGAAAAAGCTAAACTCGGACTAATTCTCCCCAGGAAGCGATTTAAGAAACTGGGGAACCGATTTATTCACCTCGTTGTTTTTTCTTTTTCTTTCTCTTCATCTTTCTTTCCCTCAAGAACTCATGATTTTCATAAAATTTTCTTCTCCTCATACCTCATAACCTACATTCACTTTTCTTCTTTGGTCTTGAAAATCAAAAGAACTCCTCAAGATTGGTACATCTTCTTTTTGTTTCATTTCTAACACTAATATAAATAGCCGAATTTTAGAGGAGAGAACTAAGTCTGAATTGATAAGAACTGAAGAGATCTATCATAAAATTCGTTTTAAAAAAACACATATACACACAAGAAAATTTTCAGAATATGTTCATACGTACACTTTTAGATATTATTGTAATTATCAATAATTATTATAAGGGTATACAGACTTTTCCACGTAAATTCACTTTTGTCCTCTTATAAATATTTGTCTATCTAAACCACTTTCAACCTTGGCGTTGCCTCCCTTCAGAGTTTTTTCTGAACCACTTTCAACCTTGAGGAGGAGAATAAGTAAAATGCATGGAGCCCGGAATGGAGTCAAATGAAAAGATCTGAGATTCAGCTATGTTTCTACGGGTGAAGAAATTAGTAGAAGAAATTGAAAACAGAGATTCTCCTAACGAGAGAAGTTGTTGTGATATTGAGGATAAAGAGTGGCTTAATTCAAAATTCTAAGATTTACTAGAAGAACATGAAGAATTATTGGAGAACCACAAAGATATCTCCATGTCTCTACTAGCAGAAGAGAAATGAAGAAGCAGATGAACTCAAAGAAATAAAAAAGATTACTGATGAAAACATGGAAATTTCCATGCTTATATTAGCAGTAGATAACTCTGGCATTAGTTCAAAGGCTCAAGTATCAACGAACACTATGAAATACAAAAGAAAGTACTAAAAAATTAAGACTATGTATGAAATTTATTTACAATTTCATTAGTAACTTTCTTTTCTCAAAAAAAAATATTTGTCTATCTTTAATATAAAAGAATATTGGTTTCAAGATTGTCTTTATTAGTTTTTAGAAAGATGATTAACAATGAAATGATATTAGTTTTTATATGACTTAAAATTGAAAAATCTGGCACCTTTAACAAAATTCATAGTAAAACATTCAGACTTATCAAGAAAAAAATCATATACAAAAAAATTAAATCATAAAACAATTTATAAGTAAAATTATGAAAAATTACCCAAACTGTGGTAGATTCTTTAATGAATGTGGTCATAGTTTTTGTTTTTCTTTTAAACAATTATATCTCGTTAATGGTGGTGGATAAGAAACAATAGATATAAGAAGAATAAAATGATGAAGAAGACACAACTCAAGAACAATTAGTTCTCTTTATTTCTTCCATCAAGAAATTAGAAAAGCAAATGAAAACAAGGGGATTTTATTTATTTATTTTTAAAAAGATAAGTAAAACTATTAGTCTGTATCTGATTGATTCTTACAAACACAATATATATATTGTTTACTAAGATGAAATCCAAATGTTCACAAGAGAACTCAGTCTGTGCCTGGCAATAGAACCAATAGAAACAGACACACAATATTTTGCAAGACAGCTAAACTAATAGTATAAATGAAGTGTAAGATAAATTATGTTGTTCTTAGCCCCCATTAAGTTGAGGTGGTAACCGATAAAACCTTTAAGTATGAAAACATACTTTCTCTTTGTTTTCTTTTCTAACAGTACGAAATCTCACAATTTTGTTACCTGTGAATTCAAGATTAACATTTCGGTCGAGGCATAAGGTTGAAAAAAGTTGAACAAGAAAAGCCAAAGCCTTGTTCTAGTTATTGCATATTGGTGTAACGTTAGTACCTAATTAGTTAGATTTCTGAGGCGATGAGTAACATAGATATATGGTATACTTCATCGCTTAATCCAACCTTCTTATTCTTAAATTTCAAAATTTCTAGTGGTCACCAAGCTTTGTATAATATAGTTTTTACACGATTGAACCAGAGTTTTTCCTAATCATTTTTCGGTGTTTATGATTGATTAAGCAGTTCATACGCATAAGATAACATGAGCACCATACTGCATACTATCTAATCCCCACAATTTATTATGGGTTTCCAAAGTTTCGGGCCGAAGTTTTCCTCTGTAAATTTTTTCACTTTGACATTTTCTTTTACATATGTACTTCGTAATGGAATGTTGTTCCTAAATTTCGGATTCAAAATATACAACTCTAAATTTTTTTGAAATCCCCTGCTATATCATCATAGCATAATGCACGTAATATTTCTCTAAAACATCTTGAAGGATCTGATAACACCTTGCGCCCTTTGATTGTCGGATTCTACAAACATCACTGAAGAATACCTTACGTTATGCCGATAGTATACCCATGAACAAACCTAGAAACGTAAGAACAATTGGGTGTTCTTCCTCGAAACGGTATGTGATTGTTTTAAGATCACACCTAGCCTCTGAAACTTTATCAATTTTACACATGTTATGGGGTGTAAATACGAAGGTTGGGTTGTCTTACTTAACCTCAGAAAGAGAGTAAATTCTAAGAAATTTTGGATCCATGAGAATTAAGTTTATATTTTTGAGAATGTAGGTATGTTAAATAAAATAAGTATAATGTGCATATAGTAATTTAAAGTTTGCACTATGGGTAAAAGTACATTCCTTTGTTGTTGTTTTTGTTTAATGTTAAAGAATTGATAGTTCAAACTCACATGTGTCGGTATGTCAAGCTAGTTTTTGATCTTAGTTGCACAAAACTATATCTTGATCTGTAATTTACTAAAGTCAGTCTCAGACTAGAATTATAGCGTGGTAGTTGAATATCAGAATTCACGGGAATCTTTGAAGATTGAAGAACAACGAAGACATTTATGAGGACTTGATCAACAAAGATATGCGAGGACTAACTATCCTATTTACTCATTAATTCTACCATTCTATCAGCTGAGACAATGTCATATGACTTTGGTATAATTGATGAAGTGCAAAGAAGGAAATCTCGAGTTCAAGCTTATACTTGATTAATCTCAAAA
Source organism: Papaver armeniacum (assembly GCA_023531295.1). Classification (NCBI taxonomy): domain Eukaryota; kingdom Viridiplantae; phylum Streptophyta; class Magnoliopsida; order Ranunculales; family Papaveraceae; genus Papaver; species Papaver armeniacum. The sequence goes on from JAJJWW010007473.1 coordinate 799,519, forward strand.
CACAATTTCAAGCAATGGATATTCATAGGTTTATCGCTTTTGAGGTTAAGAATACTTAATTGTTAAAGAAACTATGACTGCGAATTATTGTAAACCTAAAAACATCAAGTTACTCACAAGTTGATTTAAGGGTTCGTTAACCATGTAAAAACTTGATGTTCCCAAACTCCAATGTGCCCAAGAGATCAAAACCTATTTATGGGTTCGCGAACAAAGCAATTTCAAGCTATTATTGTACCTTATGCACTTTGGGGTGTTTCTGGATCCTTTTAAAGTTTTTATTTTACACGAACCTACTTAAGGTTTCGCGAACTACGCACTTTTAAATATGTTCGTGGACACTTTTATACATGTTGTTTGTTGCTTAATTCCAAAATTGCTTGACGTTTCACAAGCCTATTATATGTGGGCTACTATGGTGCACAATTCTAGAAAGACAATCTTATATGCACTTTCTTCTTTATAACTTAAGGAAAAAAATTCTCGCATGCTTATATGATTTCTATTCTTTGGATCAATCTGTGTTGAGAAGTTTTAGTTTGCTTGGCATCAAAGAAATAAACATGAAGACTAGTTCAAGAATTTTGCTTTATTTGTAAAAAAAACATAGCATTGTTCATCAATATAAATGAAAGACTCTACGCAATCTAGATTCTCAATCCTGGCGCATTTTGTCCTAGTTACAACTAAAATCTTTCTTTAAATACATATGATTCCTTGAGAAACATAATTAGGTTATGACTTTTTAATTCTTCATTAAGGGATTCGTGAAAGACGGCCTAACTACCTTTCACCAAATATTTCTTGATATAAGGAATTTTATCTTGATCATCGTAGTTCTCATATAGTCATTCAAGAATTATTGATTGAGGAATAAGATTGATATAAATTACAAAGTTTTCTTCATCTCGGACTTTGTAATTCCACATGATTTAGATATGGATTTAGATTAGGCATTTCTAAAACCTTTTGAAGAGAGTAAGTTATCCAAACTGTTGAGGTTTGATTGATATCTTATTTACCCTTGAAGATCCGTCATATGCAACATATTTTCATTACATTGATTGAATATATTCCCGAAGTAAATCGAAGGGTTATCTTTAAAGGAATATTATTCAAAGCATTCAATCGGCGGAAGCAAATCCCAGGCTTGTGAATGACGTCATCTAGGGGAATCAAGTGCGAAGGATCTTGCGAGATCCAATAGATGTAAGGTGCACGGCCAAAGCTGAATTGCTCTGAGGTTCCATTCGGTATCAACTACATTCTAGTACGAAGTTTGATAGAAGGCTAATGTTTGTATGGTTTAATACAATGCAACATTCAAGCTGGACTAGGTCCCGTGATTTTTGTGCTACATTACAGTTTTCCTCGTTAAAAAAATTCTGGCATCTTTTTCATATTATATTGTTTATCTGTCTAAATTAAATATCACAAGTAGTATGTTAATCAACCTAGATAGTCTTAGTTCAATTGTAGATAACCTACGGTATGTTCTTGTGAATTCGTATTTGAACAGTAAATTACAAGAGTTGTTCTTGTTGGAGTTTGGTTCTTGTACAGTTTAGGTACATATTAGGTTGACCTTGATATACAATCAGGCACAAGGATCTTATTTTACGAATCTATACGTATCTACTGTACTAGTGTTTTTCATACAAATTCGCGAGTGAAAAATTTGGTGGTGTACTATGTATCCTCTCCTGTTCATTTAACAATTTTACAGTTTTGTTACTTTTGAAATTAAGGATTAGGGTTTCGATCGAGGAACAAGGTTGAAAAAAGTTGATGTATACAAGCCTTGTTTCAAGTTACTGCATATGGTTTAGCGGTAGTAAGTAACTATAGATAGCTTTCTGAAGCAATAAGTAACAAAAATATATAGTATAGTTAATCACTAAATCTACTCTTCCTACTCTTTAACTTAAATTTACAGTTTTTCAGTGTTTATGTACAAAGTTTTGCTTAATCGATTTTCAACACAGTCATCTTAGAAGAAAGGCTTGACTCCCCTTCTCATATACATGCCTCTACGCTTAGGATCCAGCGTGCAGCATCAGTTAGACATCTTTGTCCGAGTTGCTACCTCCTATTCATTGTTTTGTGACAGATGATGCACGAGGACCCTTTCTCATGCGCTTCAACCTTCTAATGACCGGTATATCAATTATTATTTTCTCCTACTATGAAGCGCAGCAAAGCATCATTCCATTAAACACCTACTTCAACTAAGGTTGAGATAAATAGGAGCAAGAGACTTGGTAGCAACAACCATAAAAAGATATTTTTCAGTGTCTACACTGACAAGCAATGCATAAGAAAAAGCTAACATGAGCACCACACTTCATATTATCTAGTTTTCCACGGTTTAATACTAGGCTTCCGATCCAAATTTTCCTCTCTAAACTTCATCCCTCTAACATTCCTCTATACGATACTTTTGCCATTCTGTCTTTGGATAAGAAAGATGTAAATTTATCCTAACATACTATTGATCCTAAAATAAATGGTTTAATTTAATTTACTTGTGCCCCGTTACTTTTAAGGAGTCAACAGGTTTATGAGCATAAGATGCAGCTAAAATTGCCTACAAAAAGATTTTATACCACAAGTTTCCGGTTCCAAAGTGCCTAAAGTTATTCGATCCCGAAGTATCTAAACTTTAATTGGACGACCGAAGGGAGTCCTTCTATATGTTCACTATGAGGCCAAAAATGCAATTGCATGCAACGCTTTTTTTCAATTTTTCATCACAAAAATTGAACGTCGATTGGTCTTTTTTCTACGAAATTGGATCGACAATCGGAGAGTCATCAACCCCGACTATAGTTAGGCGCAATCAAAATGATTGGAAGTCGAGCCGATTGACGATAATTGCGGCGTGAAAATGGCAAAAAAACCGTCACCTATACTCTTAATTTTAATCCTGACCATTGATTACCAGAAAAATTCAGCCACACGATCTAAAGTTACCGTTGTTATTACAAAATTGTTACAAACAATTGTTACAAAATAAGTATCATATAAATGTGACACTTATAAATGTTAAAACTATGTTACCAAAATTGTTGCAAATGTTGTTACAAAATTGTTATAAAAACCACACCCTTACAGTTCAATCGTAGCACTCCCAAACTTCGGTCGGCCCCACCGCATTGCGGTAATCTAGTGGATTATAGAGTACCACCACCCTTCACCTCAATGTGTATGGAAAAGTGAAAATCACATCTCGTCCTGTCGGCTCTAGGGTGTCATATTTGGATTATATGCCCACTTCATGCAATCACTCCACCAAATTATATGGATCCAACATTCTCAAAGTTTATCATATGTGCACAAATTTATGCTCCAATTAGCAAATGAGAAAATGCAAATTGGAAAATATTTATACACCAAAACGAAAATCGTCAACCATATTGAATTATTGATAATGCGTCAAAAGTACCACCTTGTACGATTAGAGTCCATAAAATTTCACCCGCCGGTGGTTAACAAACCGGTGCACAATAGTTAACTAAATAAAATAAAAAAAAAGGATGTGGACTAAATTTAGAAATATTGGAAAAATTTACCTTTCTTGACCGTGCAAAAAAAAAAACATGCAGAAAACAACGCAACATTTTGACGCTTATGCCAAAAGAAAGTTTTGCCATCTTATGGTTGTTGATAAACACTCGTGTAATTAAAGTGCATCTGATTTAGGGTCGGAGTAGAACCTTAAATAATCGAAAGAGAACTTTGTTGTTTAGTCCACTAAATCCGACCCGGGTTAATGGCTAGTCATGCGGGAAAACATATTTACTCCCTAGTCCAAAAAAGTTTTGAAAAGAGTAAAAGTACTCTACTAACCCTAACATATAATACTACGTATGTTATTACATACTACATATGTTACTAGTATAGCACTAGTATACTAGTAACATATGTACTAGTATACTAGTATACTAGTAGTAGTATAGTAGTATACTAGTACACTACTAGTATAGTAGTATGTTACTACATACTAGTAGTATGTTACTAGTAACTTTAACATATGTTACTACATATAAATACTGTTATGTTATGTATCGATACTATATATCAATATGTAGTATCAACATATTGACACTACATATCAATATGTAGTATCAATATGTTATGTACTACATATAAATAAATATTGTTATGTTATATTGACACTACATATCAATATGTTATGTACTACATATAAATATGTAGTATAAACATATTAACACTACATATTGATATGTAGTATCAATATGTATTGTACTACATATCAATACTGTTATGTTATGTATTGATACTACATATTAATACTATTATGTTATACTACATATGTAACATATGTTACTACATATTAATACTAGTTACTAGTAAATTAGTATACTAGTTTACTAGTACATATGTTACTACTAGTATACTAGTATACTATACTAGTTTACTAGTACGTATGTTTCTACTAGTATAGTAAAGTAGTTACCTAATTTACTAAACATATTTTTGTTACTACTAGTACAGTACATATTAATATGTAGTATCACCATATTGATACTACTAGTACGTAGTAACATACTACTAGTAACATTTACATGTCTTGATACTAATTAGATCTGGAAGGGAGTTTTAGGCATTTAGAAAATATACTTTATAATCTCCACAAAGTTTTTGGACTAGCAAGTAGATAATCTAGTCCAAAAACATGTTTTTGGACTAACGAGTAAATATTTTTCACGGGTGGACTAGCCATTAACCGGGTCATTAAAAACTGGATTAAACAGTAATTCCTACTAATCGAAAAAGATGTTCAAATTTTATAGGGGATCGACTGATCTCTTTGCTTCTAGTGCTCATTTTGCAATTGGGGTCATTGCAGACCACCTGGATGGAATATCAACAATTAAATCTGACTCCCTTAAAAAAAAAAAAAAAAAAAAAAAATCTGACCTTTACTTAGCATGGCATTTTTAGGGGCGACCCCAAAAGAATTAGGGTCGACATTTTTATTCCCAACCCATATACATCATTAAGGGATGTCCAAAAACGCGGAGAATACGTTAATGCCCTTACATAATCGGAAGCTATTTTGTGCCCGATTATTATAAAGAAATCGGAAGCTTAATAACGATATTATACTACCGATTAATATCGATTTTGTGCCAAACACGTATCTTGCTTCTATATCAATCGGAAGGAACAAGAAGCTCACTAGACTACCAATTATAGTAGCTCCTAAATTCCCAAAATTGGTGATTTCGTCAAGGAAAAAATTTGGGGCAACTTTATAATCGGAAGTCATATTAACTACCGATTATTCTAGTTCCCAAATTCGAAAAAAATGATATTTCTGCAAAACAAAAATTTGGGGCAACTGTATAATCGGAAGTCTATAAGTTGTATACCCTACCGATTATAGCAGATTTCAAAATTCACACTACCTATAATCGGTAGGTTTTGGAACCAATTTGACGTCCGATTATGGCTACATCCAAATCACGAACCACATGGTTATGCCTGGATCTGTGCCCTCTAAACCTATGGATTTTGGCACAGGTTGGATTTGGGGCTTCGTATAATTGGACGGTAAGAAGTAATAAACTCTATCGATTATGGTAGATTTCAAAATTCATCACATGAAGTATTTTAGAAAAAACTCATTTTGGGGCAACCTATAATCGGTAGGTTGTGGAACCTATTTGGCTTACGATTATGGCTACATCCAAATCACGGACCACATGGTTATGCCTGGCTCTGTACACTCAAAACCTATGGAATTTGGCAAGGGTTCAATCTGGGGATCCTTATAATCGGTAGGTTGTTAAGTTGTTAACTCTACCGATTACGGTATATTTGAAATTCCCTTACATGAAGGATTTTAGAAAAAACTCATTTTGGGGCAACCCATAATCGGATGGTTTGGTAATATATTTAACTCCCGATTAACGCTGCCTCCTGACCGGTTGTCAGCCGACACAAATATAATTACACTTTCTTACTACTCAAAATATAAATATAGCAAGGGCAAGAAAGGATCGATCCCACAGAGAGGTCTAGGTTGTCAAATTGTTTCGGTTCCCTATAAATAACACCGAGGATTTTCTGATTTTATGTAATAAAATAAATATAAAAACAAAGAAACAAATAAGCAAACAAATAAGATAAAAGAGATATTGGTTAAGGATTTCGTTTTCATTCACTAACATGCTTTTCACAATAACTAGAATTGATATTTAATCTCAACTTTTATCAAAGACCCTAGAATACCTTGATCGCAAGAATATCCCGCTAATCTCCTCTTGTCATCAACAAACACATTAAAAGATGCGAATATGAATTCTATCTAAAGGAACAACCTAACGTGTAAAAGCACTAATCAAGTTTAATTCCCTAGATGCATTAAGTTCTATGAAATCAGCCAATCAAAGCAATTGAACGTGGAAAGCGCACTAATTCAATTTAACAAAGGTTACGATTCACATATGATCATAAGAATATATCACTACAAACTATAATCATATTATGCTACTTGTATCCAAGGAATATCACTTTTGCGTATAATAAACCCTAAACTAGCAATAGATGTGATTAGAAGTTCTACCAATTTGCAACTTGACAAAACAATCAATCAATCATAAAACAATATTTTCGAGAGAATTGCAAACGATAAATATGAGACAAAACTAATATATTGAATCAAAGAATCATGCTTTGTGAAATCCAACTATTCCATAACCAATAATAAACTTAGGTACTCATATTCAAGGAGTTCATAACAAGAAGAAAAGAAGTCTCATGTTTCTAAACCCTAGAACAAAGTAGTGAAGAGATAATAAAACGTGGTCTCCCAAAAATTGTATAAGTCTTCCCTTTTGTAGTCTTTTTCTCCTTCCAAAACTAGGTTTTGTCTTCAAAGTCCATTAGTTGGAAATTCACCCGGCCCACCATGGAGAGAAACCCGTGTAGAAATTTTGTCCCAAAAACGCTCGCCGGAAAACTGGGATTATGGCCGGAATTCGGCCGGAAAAGTCACCGGAAAAGCATCTCAGGTGACCGGCGAAGTCTGCCCGGTCACCGGTCAACGGGTCAGGACCGAGTCATCTCGGGTCAACCGAGTCAAATCCGAGTCAGGTTCTGAGTCAGGGTGAGTCAGTGATCCATCTGAGTCATAGGCTGAGTGAAAGTCTAACTAGCCTGACTGGGCTTAGTTGTCAGGCTGTTGCACAGGCCATAGTCTCTGTTGCACTAAGATGGTGCTTTACCACTTCCAATCCCAGCCAAGAAGGCTGTGCACTTTCTGTGTTTCTGTAGCTCAGTCACGGCCAAGATGGCCATCACTCTGCAAGTCTTCCAACACCATTTCAGCTCCCCTGCAACACTTATTCACAGCCATGAGGGCTATTACCCTGCAAGATTTCTTCACAGCATTTCAGCACACTCAGTCACAGCTCTGGCAACCAAAAGTGCCAGTTCATTGCCTGCAAGTGCACAAGCTTCATTCATCAAATGTACCAGCTTCTGCCAGACAACCAACATCATAGTCATTGCGAACCTGCACATCCATTCCTTGGCGACTCTCGATTTCCAGTACCAACAGAACCAAGCCACCAGAAACTGCAGCTGAAGCTCATAACAGCACCAGCACCTGCTCACTGCCTCGCCTCTGTACTGCCTTAAGCTTCAGCTTCACTCTGCCGCATTACAGACCAGCCTTCCTCATCTCATACTCATGTTTCTTCAGCTCCTGGCATACATAACCACCTGCAACCTCTATTCATACATATCTTCAATACCAGTACCAGCTAAACCTGCAGCTCAGTTCAACCCTGCAATTCACAGATTCAACACCTCCGCAATCTCCATTTCTTCATTGCCTGTTCCGTTCATCACCTACCAGGGCCCTGCACTCACTGCAGCTTCATAAACCAATCCTGCGGCATCACTCTGCAGCTCATTCATTGCAGCAACACCATTCCCACATGACTGAGTTCAACCTCACTGCCAGCTGCAATTGTATCAATCCTAGCTCTTCTTGAGTTCATCACTGCAACACCCTAGCCATCACTGCCATTATCGTTCTTCCATGGTTCAAACTAGTCTTAAAACTCCACTAGATGTTCATTGTTTTAAACCCAAACCAACCTGCAATCTTGAACTACAACCACCACACTAATTCGAGCCACAGATTCACACAATCATTCAACAAAAGCCATGTCTTTTAACAGCTGCTTTCCACCTGAATCTCGCCTGAGCCACACATCTGACCCTGCCAGAAACTCCATTGCCTGTGAAACCCTAACTCCATCAGCACCAGACATCTTGCTCAATACTTGCCCTGAACCAACACCACCATCCTTCAATTGCAACCATCTAACTCCAATTCCATCTCTGGGTAACTTCAAACCCCAGCAATTTCACTAATAAACCCTAAATCGACCACCATCTTCACTTCCAACCACCAGTCCCTTGATTTCTCTGTCAAGCCATACATAACCCATTTTCCTTGCTCTTCTCATGCCATCAAGTCTTAAGAACAAACCCAAAACTCATCAACCAAATCCCCTTTTCTCAGTCCAATCGAATCGACAATACCCACAGCTAATTCCATATGAGTTTCATCATAATATCTACACAATCACCATCACCAACTCTTGATCTGAAACTCACAGCGTCCCTTTTCTTTCTTCTTCTCCGCTTCGGCTTCACCTACAGCAGCCGCACTCTCTGAGTTTGTGAAGAATGATTGAGAGAATCATCTTCTCTGAAATCTGGGTTGTTGTAAGAGATGACGGTGGATATAGCCACCCAGGAGTGGCAGATAAGGGGTACCCCAGTGGATGCCCCATAACATGTGGTCACCCCTTAACCACAGCTGGCTGCATTAATAATCCTCCTGCTAGAGTTGCCCCTTAACCTTGGCTCAGCTCCCAGTAGTGATTGCCATGAAATGACTATTTTGCCCTTTTTGTTCATGAGTTCTTGTTTTGCCCATAACTTCTTCATACGAACTCAGAATGACTCCGTTCTTTCGCCATTGCCTTCGTCTTATCGTCCTCTACACAATGAAAAGTAGAAATCTTGTATTTGAACGAGTTCCAATTGGTCCTTTTGCTCCAAATGACTCCATTGCACCTAATAAACTCAAAAGCACACATAAGATACATAATTTACAAGAAAACTCGCAAAGAAAGCATAAATACTAGATATTAAATACGGTGTATTCTACACCTATCACCTCCAAAACACGAACCAAGTGGTTATGGATGGCTGTGTACACTCAAAACCTAAGAAATATGGCAAAGGTTGGATCTGGGCTCGTTATAATCGGTGGGTTATATAATTATATACCCTACCGATTATGGTAGATTTCAAAATTCATTACGTGAAGGAATTTAGAAAAAACTCTTTTTGGGGCAACTTATAATCGGTAGTGTATGTAACCTATTAGGCTTTCGATTATGGCTACATCCACAGCTCAATCCAAGTGGTTATGGTTGGCTCTGCACCCCTCAAAATCTATGGAATTTGGCCAAGGTTGAATATGGGGCTCCTTATAATCGGTAGTCTTACAAGTTGGATAAGCTATCGATTATAAAAGGGATTATTAGCCGAAGTATCTACACAATAATCGGTAGGTATAGTTTCAGTTTAACCTACCGATTCACCTTTAACCTACCGATTATGGTGTAGGCTCCTGATTATATAAGGGAATATTGACCATTTCAAAAAATCGAAGATAAGGGGTACCTTAAGTTTACGTTTGGGTGACCTTTTTTGTCTTTTAGTGTCGCCCCTAACTCTTTTGGGGTCGGCCCAAAAAATGCCAGGTTACTTAGCATTGTAAAATAAAAACCCTTTCACTCTTTGAGTCTTAAATTTTGATGGGATATGGCCTTCAATTATTGGTCGACACACTTTGAGCGGCCACAACTGACCCAACTAATGTCACCATCCTAGACTAGGTTACATTGCAATCTGTAGCTAATCGGCGGGCAAATTTATCACCCGACTACTTAACCGGCATTAACCATTTCCAAGAAGACAAAAAAATACCGTTAAAAAAGAGTTTGGTCTGATGTTTTCGTTCCCTTTTTTCTGTCGGATACATATCTAGGAGATTGTGTATTTCAGTTACATACTCTCAGTTTTATATTCTTTTAAACTGTTGAGGGCTTTTTTTTTTTTTTTTTTTTTTTTTTTTTTTTCTGGAACAATTATAGAGTTTGTTTGATTCTATGTGGAATTTGTATACTCTTTCGGTCATGGGGTCGATTTTTGATAAAAATGCAGATTTGAAAACTTATTTTCAGTGAGTGTTGGCTCATATAGATATATGGTATAATACCACCTCTATTTTTGGGAAGGCTATTATTGGGGCGTCACACTCCATTAGAGGGGCTTCACTTGGATATTTGGTGACCAAAAATCTGGTTAAGGGATATTTTGATTCCATAGCAATTTGTCAAAATTACCCTTCAATTAAAACTACTAAAAATAGATGAGGAAGAAGCAAAACCGATCCTAGTGATGGTAATCAACAACTCAATCAACCTCAACTTCATCCTCAACTCATTCCACCGATTCAATCAATTGAAGAATCATGTTTTCAAACTCCTCAACAACAACCCATGGTGTATGTAAGGTAATAATCAAACAAACCCATTTTTTGTACCCGTTTTTGTGCTTAAATCGAATGAAATCGAAGTAAAATTAGGATTTTATTTACTTTCGCTAGTGTTACGCCCGGGTACGTACTAGATTTTTCAATCGTAATTTAGTTTTTGAAGAACTTACGCCTAGGTTTAGTTCAATTCAAGCGTAAACTTTGATTTGCATGTCGTTTACGTCTAGGTTTAGTTGATTTCAGTGTAATTCCAATTTACGTCTAGGTTTAGTTGATTTCGGGCGTAATTCCAATTTTACGCTAGGTTTAGTTGATTTCGTGCGTAATTCCAATTTTACGCCTAGGTTTAGTTGTTTTCCAGGCGTAATTCCAATTTTACGCCTAGGTTCAGTTGATTTCCAGGCGTAATTCCAATTTTACGCCTAGGTTTAGTTGATTTTCCAGGCGTAATTTAGGACGTAGCTAGGTTTAATTAATTAAACTAAAGCCAAATAAGGGTTGTTTAGTCATTACACAATTATTTGAGATAAGGGATTTTTGAAATTACTTACGAGTGACCCGTTTTTGTCCTATTAGGTGACGCCCTCTAATGGAATGTGACGCCCCTGAAATACACAATTATCTAGGAGATTGTGTATTTCAGTTACATACTCTCAGTTTTATATTCTTTTAAACTGTTGAGGGCTTTTTATTTTATTTTTATTTTTATTTTTCTGGAACAATTATAGAGGTTGTTTGACTCTATGTGGAATTTGTATACTCTTTCGGTCATGGGGTCGATTTTTGATAAAAATGCAGATTTGAAAACTTATTTTCAGTGAGTGTTGGCTCATATAGATATATGGTATAATACCACCTCTATTTTTGGAAAATAAATAGTATCAATTTTTTGTTTTGATCAAAATGAAAAAAAAATGATATTATCTGTTTTCCAGAATTATAATAATATTTATTATTTAGGAAATTACGGGACAAATATTGAAAGACACGATATATTTTTGGGTGGACGGAGGAAGAATTTGCAATGTCATGGCCTCATGGGTACATTTTTACGTCGATCTTAAATGCTGAAACAACGTGTATATAATGGCCATAATGATAAAATATACACCTCGAGGTAAAATTTACTTCTTCAATCAATTTTCGGCCAAAATGCAGATTTTGAATGACGAGATAAATTTTGAACCTCGGATAAAAATTTGGAGTTGAAGATGTCGCACAATCAGGAGTTATATCAAAATGATGTGTTCTATTGTGAGAGCCTGAGAGGAGTTATCCATAATATCTCCTATGTCTGTTTGATTTTATTAATCAAAAAAGAGCTACAACCTACATGTACCTGAGCAGAAGACCTAACTAATGAAGCATGCATATAGAATCTTTGATTAGCCTTTGGTGTACCTAACTAACGAGGGTTTGGGGATTCATTACTTTGAATCGACAAGCATCAACCCCCATGTGTATGGAAAAACCACGGCTCTTCTTCACGTACCGTATAGACATGCAAAGAAACAAAAATATCACAATATTGGTTAAAAAGATAAAAATCAACAATTCCTGGATGAAAAAGACATCTAGATTTTGATACTGTTTAAATAGACAAAAATATAAAAATAGACAGGATGTAAACAGTTTCATCCTACCCATTTTCAAATACTTTTTCTTATTTTTAATTTACATCAGGAAGCATTCAGTTTCATCCTCGCTTTTTTTTTTTAAGTTTAAGCCAGGATGAATCCAGTTTCATTCTTGCTACTTTTTTGGTGTTCATTTCACCCATATTAATTTTTATTCGTCCATTAAAACCATGTTTTAAAAATATTTGGACAATTGACCAATTTTCCGAAACTGAAACCGGCAAATATCTTCCTTCTACCGAATAAACCAACCAAGATTATCTCATAGTATTTATTTATACAAACCTTTTCATCAAAAAAAAAAGAAAGAAAAAGAAATCAGTATGAATGTGACTGACATAAATTCTTGGTAGCCCTCTAATCTAGTGTACTCATAATGCAAAAGGGTTGGTGGATAGATAAATGAACTGTCATTTAATTATCAAATTTGACTTTTTGTTTTTGATGAAATGTTATCTCAAATTGACTTTTTGTTTTCGATGAAATGTTATCTCAAATTTTGAAGGGTCTATGGCCTCAGATTATTCCCTGGACACTACTACTGGGCAAATCCTGTTCAATTAGTAGACGCACTTACCATCAGATTTGATCAATCCAGTCCAGTTGCGGAGCCAGAAATTAATTTCAAGGGGCTAATTCTTCAAAAAAGAAAAAAAAAAAACATGTAGAATTTGATGGATTAAATACTACTATATGATTTTTTTTGAAACCTATTATAGGGGCTCCAAGAAAAGAGTTTTGAGGGCTCCTAAGGATTCAAATATCCTACAATGAAAATAAGGGGACCTAATTCATAAGAAAAATACTAAAATATCCTTAACATATTAAATATTGAAAACCTAAAACTAATTTGTTTTCATTCCTCTCCTTTAATTCTTCCATTTTCTTCTTCCCCATCACCTCCATCGCTTATTTCTTCGATTAATCGTCAATTCTCAAAATAATTCATTATCGATTAACACCATTTAATCCACCCGCAATGACTTCAATAAGGTAAAAATCAAAAATCCATCTTATTTAATTGGTTTCAATGCATGGATAAGCGAAATCGATCGAATTGGGTTTTTGAAAACTACGGTTGGGAAATATGAATTTTCCCAATCAGTAGATCGATCGTTATCTACGGTTGGGAAGTATGAATTTTCCCAAATCAGAGAAAAACTACTGGTGGGGAAATATGAATTTTCCCAACCGTAGATAGCCTACGGTGGGGAAATATGAATTTTCCCAACCGTAGACAGTACTGAAACTATTTTTTGCAAAAAAAAATGATGGATTTTCTTAGTTGTTTTTGTTTATGATCGTCATCTTCATCATGATTTATGAATGAAAAGAGAATGAGAAGACAATAGATTTAGGTTTTTGTATATGATCATCATTTTCATCATGATTTATGAATGAAAAGAGAAAGAAAAGATAATAAATTTAATTTTATAATTCATGGAGGGTATTTTAGTCATTACAAAAAATAGTTAGATATAGGGTTTTGTTGATTACTATTTCATAACCCGATTTTGTCATCTTGTGAGCCCTCAAAACCAAATATTTGGAGCCCCTATAATAGGTTTCTTTTTTTTATATAGTTATCAAAAAATTAGGGGCAAGAACCAGGCCTTGGCTCCCCCACTAGATCAACCTAACTATTAATCACTTCAGAAAATGTGTTATTTGTCCAAATATTTTTAAAACATGGTTCAAATGGACGAGTAAAAATTAGTATGGTGAAATGGACACTAAAAAAATAGCAAAGATGAAACTGGATTCATCCTGACTTAAACTTAAAAAATAGTAAGGATGAAACTGGATGCATCCTGATATAAATTAAAAATAAAAAAAAGTATTTGACAATGGGTAGGATGAAATTGTTTACATCCCTGCTATTTTTACATTACAGTATCAAAATCTAAATATCCTTTTCACCAAGGAATTGTTGATTTTGATCTTTTTAACCAATTTTGTGTAATCTCTTCCTCCGCACACGGAAGAAAGAGTTCTCGTCATCTTTCTAGTCAATTTTTTTGGTAATCAATTATCTAATACTATCCTGTTTTCACAACCATCGATCAGATTTATCCATTTGGGAAATCTTGAAAATCTCTCTTTCTCTTGATTGGTCAACCATGGTCACCATTGGTTAACCATTTCCAGCATACACCGTTGTCACGTTTTATTTTTTTGATTAGGCACATCTAAGTCAACTCCTATGTACGGGCGGTCATAGACTCTTAATTATGATAACCTACTGACTTTACCACAATATTAAAAGTTGAACTTCCACTAATCACCGTCATTTTGGAAGACAAAATGGGTCCCACAAACCTCCAACTAGACAATCCAATGGATGAAATCCACAAGACATCCAACGTTAAAATTGCACATACTGTACACGATTCCATTGCCTTATCTTACGTGAAAAAAAAGACAAACAAGTCAGTTTATAATGTTATCCATAAAGACAAAAGAAAACACCTATAACCAACCAGTTTGTTTTCTTGGCGATTCTGCATTTCAGTTACCTCTGCAGAGACTTGGCTGATAAAATTGAACACGCTTTGCCAAAGGGAAGTACGCGGTAAGAATTTAGGCTTCCAATTGTAACACCCCAAATTTGGGGCATGGATTCCGACCCAAATCCAAATTCAAAATCCGAAATGCTACTTTTAATATCAAGCCTAGACTTTCACACTTGGTCCAAGTCCAAACGACTAATTCTTTGTCTAATTTTTATTTATGTTCAATTCAGAAATTATGTCGCACGGATACAAAAAAATTCTTTTAGGAACATCTAAGTGTTAACTTGACGTGATTTTTAACCCACATGAACCCTAAAGAACTATAATTTACCAGAAAAATTAATTTCACCGTTAAACGTTCCAGATTTAATCCAAAAGAGTCACATGTTTAAGAAAGAATCATAAAACAGAAACAGACATAAGTTCACTCCAAGAATTTTACTGAGCACAAATCAAATCCAAAAATTATTATAATTATACATTATGAAGCCTAACTGAGTATAGTTCCATTCATAAATTTTTTATAATTTTTAGTTTAAGTTAAAGTCATTTTGACCACAGTCAAACGTGTAGTTGACCAGAATTGTAGAAAAGCAAAACAGAGATAGTCAATTTTATAAAAATCTTATAAAATGACTCACAACTCTAAAGCCTAGTTGGTATTGCTGTAAGTTTTACATAAGTACTTTTATGTTGTGCTGTGATGTGCGTTACTGTGATGTGCTTTAAAAATAAAATAGTCAGACGTTTGGTAAACTATAATATGTAAAGTGTTGTGGAACCAACAAACTGTAAATTTTGTTTGGTAAATTATCATGTTGAAGTGCTTATGATGTTGCTAATGACGAAAATAGACATGGTTTAAAAATTCTTTTTAAATTACATCTATTAATAATAAAATATATTTTTTTATTTTGAATATTATTTAAATAAATATAAAAAATAATAATTCTTATTCTTATTTTAATCATTTAATTTTTTAATTTTTAATTTTTACCTTTAAATACTATTATTATTATTGTTGTTGTAATTATTATGGTATAGCAAAAATTAATAAAATTTGATTAGTGAAATAATTGTACATAAATAAATATTTAAGGGTAGATTTTGTATTTTTAATATAACAACAAGGTTAAAATAGAGAATTAATTAATTAAAATTGAGTGGGTCCACAACTTCTGTTTTTACTGCTTTTAAAAGCTACTGCTGGGTAGCTTTTAAAAGTTGGCCTAAACTTTTGGAGAAAAGTGCTTTGAAAAAAGTTTGCGAAACGTTATTTTCTTAAAAAGTTAGTTACAAATTGGTTACAAAGTGCTTTTGTTGGTAAAAAGCAATCTTAAACGGGGCTTAAATCAGGTTTAGTTTACCATTTTTAAAAAGGAACAAGAAAGATCTTCAAGTTTACAGAAGACACCAAAGCCTAAAACATGCCATAGAATAGTTTGAAAACTGGAAAACTTCAATATAGTTGAATATGTCAGAAAATGTCTGAATTTCTTACAGTGAGAAACAATTGTTTTAAAAATACTTATAGAACTCAGAAAATTCTAATATTTTAACCACTTCATTAACCGTGAGTTTTACGCATACTATAAAATATTCAGGCATATGTATATTATAGAAAAATTATCATTAACAGTCAAACTGACATGACTCAGAAATTTTCATTGTTCAATCAAATAGAATTTTCTAAACAAAGCATTGTTTCATTGGTTATACATTAACCCAATAATCTCTAAAGTATTAATGATCAATAAATACTCATTAAATCATCTAAAAGAGTTTGATGATATTTTATTACAATTTCCAATCATAAATCCTATGCAAACTACTAATAATAGCACCAAAACCGATCTCTATGCTTTTCCGCCATTAGCTCCTTGTGGTGCCATAAAATCTGGAATTTTTTGACATGAAACAACGTGAGTTGTGACACCCAGTAGGAAAATATTTCAAGCAACATTTTTCAATTCCTTTTAAAAACAACTAGCATGATTAACAACACCTCAAACACATGGAAACACCACATCCATAAACAACAATAAATTCAATCAATCCACTCGCCCCAGGGAGCCCATATCAACAAAAGAGTCAAATCAATCAATTGCTCGCCCCAGGGAGCCCCACGTGGGTTTAGGGATTACTTCCCAAGGATAACTCGTATCCCATCAAAGAAGCCTTTAGGGATTACTGCCCATGAACCGCATCCCAAAAACAAAATCATAGACACACTAACATCAATATTATCATCAACCATGACTTAGAAAAAAAAAACATTATATCTCAACAAGATAATGAAAAAGAAAAAAATGCATTTAATTAACAAAAAAAATTTGGCTTGTGTTTCGCCTATCTCAAACGCTAGCAAATAATCCTAAAGAAGAACAATAGCAAACGAACTAGCAACTCCTCTTGCAAGAACCAAAACCAAAAGCTAAATAGCACCGTCACCAAGGTCTCCAATCTTCTCTGTTCTCTAAAGGTTAGTTTGGTATTGTTGTGAGTTATAGAAAATTGCTTTTCTGTTGTGATGTGCTATGCGTTGATGTGTTGTAGAAATAAATCGGCATGACGTTTGGTAAACTATAATTTAAAAAGCACTGTGAAATTAACAAACTGTAAATTCTGTTTGGTAAACCAGTATTTTAAAAACACGCAATTGGGGGATATAGAAACTAATTGGGGGATATGAATTACTTCCCCCAACCCATGGTGTGTGCTAAGGGGTGACTTTTTGGGACGAAAATACTAAAACACCCTTCCCTCAAAATAAAAATCAAAAAACTTAAAATCAAAAAACAAAATCATATTCCCCATTTCCATCTCCACTTCTTATTAATCTTTTTAGGGTTAAAACTTTGAAACCCAAATGTTCCCCATTCTCTTTCAAATTCTAAATTTTCCCCATTTCCTTTCAAATTCTCTTCTCCTTCTCTGTACGGAAGTGATGAAGACCATGTCGGAAATGATAAAGAACATGCCGGAAATGATGAAGACCACTTGGGAAGTGATGAAGACCATGCCTAGGAAGTGATGAAGAACATGTCGGAAATGATGAAGGTCACGCTTAGGAAGTGATGAAGACCATGTCGGAATTGATGAAATTCAATCGGAACTAAATTCAAGCATGCTCAATATAAATCTATTAATGCCTAGGTATTCAAGTGAAAAAAAATCAATTTTCTAAGAATACTTTTCATCATGTGCCTAAGATAGAAATTTAGGATGAAGACCACACCGGAAGTGAGTTACGGCATGGTTATTTAGGATGAAGACCACGCCGGAAGTGCTGAAGAACATGTCAGAAATGATGAAGACCACGCCGGAAGTGATGAAATTTAATGCCGGAACTAAATGCCGGCATGCTCGATATAAATCTATCAATGCCGGTAGTTAAGTCGGAAAAAAAAATCAATTTTCTGGATACTTTTCATCATGTTCCGGCATAGAAATTTAAGCAAAAACCATGCCGGGAAGTAGTTCCGGCGATGTTCAAAAATCGATAAGTGCCGGAAGTAGACTCGATTAAAACCGGAAAAAATAGGTTTTGAAGATCAAAACCCCGAAAAATTTTGTAGGTGCTACTTTGAACCCCAGGATAGTGGCAAATAATTTATGAAAATTTCCAACAAATGCCGGCATGGTTTTTTGGTTGAATACCATCAAGCACCAAGCTTTTTGTTTGCAACAATGGTGGATTCAAAGAAAAAAAAATCAAATTTTAAACCTCTTAGCAGCAATTCTCTCATCACAATCATCTTCCATTTTCAAAAAAAAAATTCCACTCAAAAACCATTTTCCCTCCTTATACTCTCAACTAACCCACACAAATTCAAATAAAAATAAATACACACTAATTTATCCCCAAATACTTAACATTTTACTAATTAAAATTAATCAATAATCCTGATTAGTGGGGGCTAGATTAGGAATTAAAAAAATAATTACATAGGGGGTCACCCAGAATTGCTATTGGGACACCGTTTTTGTCCTGTAGCTATATCCCCCAATTAATTCCCATATCCCCCAATTAATTGTTCTATTTTAATGTGCTGGTAATATTGTTAATGACTAAAATAGACATATTTCAAAAATTAGTTTTGAATACACTTTAATTATAATAAATTATATTTTTAATTCTAATATAATTAATAAAATATAAGTAATATTAAAAACTAATTTTTATAAAAATTATTAATTTTTTTTTATAATTATTCTTATTAATTAATAAAGAATTTTATGATTTGGTTTGCTTAAAAATTATTATTATTGTCATTATTATTTATTATATTAAAATGAAAAGTAAAAAAAAAAGAAATAAAATAAAATTTACAAATATAATGATAAGTATACAATATGCTAGGGTAAAACTTGTCTTTATAATAAAATAATAAGGTTAAAATTGAGAATCAATTAATTTAAATTATGTGGGTCCACAACTTCTGCTTTTCTAGCTTTTAAAAGCTAGTGCTGAGTAGCTTTTAAAAGCAGGCCTAAAATGAAAGTGATTCTCTTTAAAAGCACTTTGTAACCAACTTGTAACAAATTTTTACCAAAAATTGCGTTTGATATTTTTTCAAAGTGCTTTTGGTTGAAAAAAAGCAATCCCAAATAGGGTTTAAGTTTCTTTTCTATTTTTTCAGTTTTGTGCGGGTAAGGAAGAAGTAAACCTTAAAAAATCTCAAAACCTAACGTATAAGACTAAAAGTATTTATATAGTCGGTGACCCTAGTCCTAGTCAACAGACGTTCCTGTGGTTGGGTTCCACGTGACTTACACCGGTAGTCTGAGATGATAACAAAGCCTTATTTACCGAGCTATATTAGGATCACAAAGTTAATTCAAGTTTTCAGAGTTTCCTGACTAATTAAGCTAATAACCAATCACATCTAGACATGCAACAAGGTGATAAGCCAAAACAATACAAGTAGTAGCACCAATGGACACGTATTTAACTAATTAGATTGTAATCCTCAATAGTCAATACCTTTGACCTGGAGAGACACTTCTTCATTTTTCTTAATTTCTTTGTCCTACCACTAAGGAATTTCTAGTCTAAAAGAAACGGGGAATCAAGCAGTGGCACCATAGTATATTTAATTAAGTTAACTCTCATAACCAATCTACTGGCTCCCAATGATTCCACGGAATATATATGTTCAGCCATCTCAAATTAACAAGGATAACGTTCTCTAACTATCTACTTAAGCCAAAACTGACATGTGCCCAATATATTACCATTAACCTAAAGATTAAGGCATAATAAACCGCGGCTCTTCTTCACGTACCGTAGCTTTAGAGTTTCAATTTTGGTTTGGACATGCAAAGGAACAAAAATATCTGCAAGGAATGTATGTCCTGTCAAAGTCGATCATCATATATGCCCAAAGTTATGCACCAATATTTGGCGTACCAGAAAGTGAAACCGGCACAAAAAAACATTTTACCGAATATGAATCTTTCAATCAAAAAGAGAAAAATCTATATGAATACGACTTGACATAATTCTATCCTATCAGCCTAGTGTACCCATAATACAACGGGGTTGGTGGATAAATAAATGAACTGTCGTTTAATTATCAAATTTGACTTTTTTCCCTTGGCAAATACCCCTGCCTAGTTTCAATGTCACTAGACTCTAGGTTACTTTGCAAATCCTGTTTAATTAGCAGTAGAATATTTATTACCAGGCTGATCATTTCATCTAAGTAAACCAATATTCATTAATCATGTTTTTTTTTTTTTTTTAAGTGTCTGTAATTCCTTAAATTCCAAATATCGACAGGATCTAGTTCTCATAGTCAACAAGAAGATACATCCACCAGAGAAATCTCTAAATACCACTTTTCGTAGGTAGAATGTCTTTGTTATCGACGCAATTTCCGGATTTCGGGTGGCACCGTCGCGTCGCTTCACCATTTTGGTCCATCTTGACATTTAGTATGTGGACCTTAAAGGTCGCTGGTTGCGATTAAACTTTCCAGTGCTGAATGGTGGGCCAATGGAGCTGAGAACGGCCGTAAGGCCCGTAACCCGTATAGACTCCTAATTATGATAACCTACTAACTTTACCACAATATTAAAAGTTAAACTTCCACTAATCACCGTCATTTGGGAAGACAAAACAGGTCCCACAAACCACAAATCATGCATTCTGACAATCTGACGGATGAAATTCACAGGAGATACAACGTTAAAATTGCACATACACGATTCCATGAAGATAAAAAGAAAAAAAGACGAGTCAGTTTAATGTTATCAATAAAGACAAGAAACACCCCTGATGAAAAAGCAAACACCTACAATCAGTTTGTTCTTTTCTTGGCGATTCTGTTATGGTAAAATTGCACTGTACGGTAAAACTAGATTTCTATGAATTGAAATTTCTAAAACAGATTTCAATAAATTTGGACATGATTACGGTTCACATGAGCTTCTTCAAATACATCATTGGAAATCATGCCATGGTGCATGCACGTACATTTAATGTAGCAACAACACACGGCTATCAATTTGATTCCCGTTAGGCCGTTACCCATTCAAATCACTTCTCTACCAAATTTGGATTCTCATGGAAAAAGAAATTTAGGCGGACTGAAACAGTAAGACAAGCCAAAAAAGTAAATTTATTGCGGGTTTGGATATTAGAAATAAAAGTGTTTTCGTTTCTCCAAAAGTAGAAGTCAAAGCAGAAGTTGGAAGAAAAAATATTTTGCTTCACAAAAAATGGTTTTTTTGCTTATAGAAGCCGTTTTGAAAATTTACACCCAAACTAATTTCTTATTTTTGACTTTTAGAAATCGAAAAGTTACTTTTGGATGTGTATCAATTTCACTTTTTCTACAGAAACATATCCATGAAAAACTCGTGCTTGGGGTGGGGTTTAAGAATTCAGAGGTGGCTGAGGTTCCTCTAGATCAACGCTGGTTGACAATCACCCAAAGTATGTTATTTGTTATATTATCCACTGGTGGAGCAGGGACGGGCATAGGGACAATTAATGTGAGTTTAATAGCGCGTATGTAAATCAATAGTAGAAGTCAGAAACAAAATTCAAAAGTAAAGATATTTTGCTTCACAAAAAATCGACTTTTTTGTTTTAAAAGTCGTTCTGAAATTTTACAACCAGACTATCTTTTTGTTTTTTGACTTTTAGAAGTCAAAATGTTACTTCTGAATGTGTATCCAAACGCGCTACGAGCCTCTGCCAGCCTCCAAATCCATAAGGCTATTTTTCTTTTCGCCTAACTATTGGGCTTGACCAAAACCTTTAGCCAGGGGCTAAAACTTTTCCCAGCCCCTTGAATCCGTTCATGCAGTGGAGGATTTCTTCTCGATTCCTCAACTATGTCTTCTCTTTCAAAGTTGGAGATCTATCTGACATTTTTTTTTAGGTTTCGTTGGTCTTATTGAAATCCTTAAGCTAAAAATTAATCAAAATATGTTCCACGTTATTACGAGTTATGCTATAAATACCAATGGAGTAGAAGTCTTTACAGTCGTAATTTCGGATTTGTTTGAAAAATATTTGATTTCAGAGTGAACGCCATTTGATCGGGAACAATCAGTTATCCTACCTTGGTAGAAAGAACCAAAAGCGAGGTTCATTACGTCATTTTGACATAAGAGAGCCCCATATCAGAAGCTACCAGTTTAATAATTTTCCTTTTTTCTATTTAATGAAAATATTTAATCAAATATCCGCCTTTCTTTCTCTCTCTGTGTGTGAATTTTATTAGTGGAGAGAGATATAAAAGCGAATTTCCCAAATGAAACCCCCGAAAACATTTACACAGAGAAAAGCCCTAGAAACAAATTCTTGTATTATTTAGAGAGAAATCGAATCCATAAAAACTTCAATTTCATCTTAAAATTCTTCGATTTAATACTAAATCGATCAATTTTAGGTTGAATTGAATCGATCTTAAGTCAGAATTGTTATCGATTGCGCTCGCCTTTTCTTCATTTCAGGTGCCCTAATTTGAGAGAGAAAAAGAGAGAGATGGATTCAGATGATGATATGCATGATGCGAATGATTTAGATTCACTTGATGATGATTATTACAGTGGTGATAATGGTATGGGAAGCGACGATGGTGATGGTTTTGAGTTTGATAATTCGGATGATTCTGATGATAGTACATCTCACCACCACCGCCAGCAGGTGAAGAAATTTTATTTATTTTTATCACTATTTTTTTGAATGAAGTTTTTATTTTCATGATTTAGGGGATTTTTGGTGGTTTTTTGTTGATTTTGAGACGTTTTATTTGATTTGTGTATTCAAATGAGTATGGATTTTAGGGTTTAATGGAAGGATTTTAGGTTGGTTGGTTATATGCAGTGAAGAGTATGTTTAGTTGATAGGTTGATGATGTTAGGTTTAATTACTGCAGTTTCTTTGGTCTTTGTAATGTAGAAAGTGTTGCATTTTAGAGTTTATTCAGATTATTTGGAGTTTCAGTTTATTTGTGATGGGTGGATGCTCTTTTTTGGGGATAAGGAAGTGTTTCATTTTGACATATAAGGTTTTAAGTCATTAGAGTGTCACAAAGTGCTTTGTACTGTCGAAAAAGTTTGTTGGCATTTTGGGTGAATGACAGTACTGTTAGTAAACAAAAAACAATTGTGTTTGTTCTGCTGCCAAATTTTTGGCTATGTTCTGATGTTTGAGCTATATTTAAGCTCCGGCAATCACCATTGATTTTAATGTCTTTCCTCATATCTAAGCTAACTGTGTACTTAAAATATTGGGAGGTTACAAAATGAAAGTTCATAACATTTTCCTCCCCCTGTATGTGGTCACCTGCAATTTTGAGGTTATGAATCTATAGTTGCTTAAAATGTTGTAAGTGATGCTGTATTTAGGTAGGTTACAAAATACTAAAATAGGGATTCTACTTGTTGGAATACTCACGCTTCATTAATGTGTTCAAGTTTAATCATTTATACTGGCAATATAAGCAAGTCAATTCTATCTATGGAGATATGACAGTTTGACGAAGGCAACTTTACATTTTTCCTATATGTGAACATATGCTCCTCCTTGTAGTTGAAAAATATATTACGTGTGCGGGATACTTGACGCTATCTAATAGCCGCTGAACATGATGATCTTATGCTGTTGGTATACAATGTTAATTTAATTCTTGATGGGTTTTCATCTCAGCCGAGTTATACTGTTTTGAATGAGGACGATATACGTCAGCGTCAGGAAGAAGTGATTACAAGGATATCAACTGTCCTTTCAATTCCAAGAGTATCAGCTAGTATCCTGCTCCGTCACTATAATTGGTAAATCTTCTAGAATGTGATAATTATTTCAATTGCTGTTTAAATATCCCGGGCCTTTGCTGCATTCTTATATTATACCCTGTTTTTGTTTCATTTTATTGCTTCTCCCTTTTCTCTCTGTTACATTGACTTCTGAAAAAATGTTTATGCTGTCCAACTGTGCAGGGATGTCAGTAAGGTGCATGATGCATGGTTTGCCGATGAGGAAAGGGTTCGCAAGGCAACAGGTTTGCTGGAGAGTTCGGTGGTTCCAAATCAGAACATGAAGGAAGTGAGTATATAGTTAACTAATACACGGCGGTTGTATTTCTTTGACATTATGGTATGCTTCTTTTACTGATTAAGATTTTCTGCTTCCCAGCTCAATTGTGGGATCTGTTTTGAGGCCTATCCTCGTGATAGGATGTATGCTACTGCTTGTGGTCATTACTTTTGTAGCGCGTGTTGGACAGGTTAGTAAGAGTATCAAGTTATGACGGAATAGAGCATTTTGATTATTTCATGTGTTTTCTTCTGGTTTTTTAGTTTAGGTATTTTATACCATTTTACTTGTTGCTGTTTTGAAACTTCACTGTCATACACATTATTTGGTACTTAATCTTTTCTTCGTTCAGCGTCTTATAGAAGATTTTTTGCTTTTACCGGCGACTTTTATCATACACAACATATCTGGAACATCTTCACTTGAATTTAGGGTAGCTATAGTTCCCTGATTTTTGTTTGAGTTAAGATATTTACTTTCCACTGAGACTATAGTTTTACTTCGGCAGGTTATGTTAGCACAGCTATAAATGATGGACCTGGGTGTTTGATGTTAAGATGTCCTGATCCATCTTGTGGGGCTGCTGTTGGTCAAGACTTGATTAATTTACTGGTTTCTGAGGAAGATAAGCAGAAGTACTCTCGTTACATTCTTAGATCTTATGTTGAAGATAATAAAAAGGTAATCTTGCCGACTTATTACTTTTTTCTTTTCCATATGGATGGTAAGCTTGCCGACTTATTATTATATTTTTTTTGTCATATTTAAAAGTGCCACATTTACATGTCCTTTGTGCTTCCACATGCGCAAGAGTTAAAAGATACCTCCTGTCCCGTGTTTTGTTGCTTTATATGCATGGAAAGAACAGTGAATATTGGGGCTTAAAGCTGACAATTTAGGTTGAGAGAATTAATAGATACTATAAAGTGCCGCCATTGGATCTCTAAGTACTCCACAACTTTTGTATCTTTCTGCGGTACTTGGCCCTCCATACATTTTTAGTGACCTGTGCATTTTCAGTCTCTTCTTATTTTGGCTAGATATTTACCTTATGTAAGCTGAATGATTGTGCTCTGAGTGGGAGTTGGAGGCCCCTTCACATTTACCTTTTGTAGTATCTCACCTTTCATTTTCATGATTCATGAGTATGTTTTTAGTCTAAGTTTTCTTTGTTTTTAATCTAAGTTGCTGTTGCCATATCAATTTGTCGTACTGTTTGACTTTAATTTGTTACTTGTATCCTCGTTATCATTATCTCCGTCTTCAGTATAGAACATTATTAGACTTATCACTCACGCAATGCTGCTGTTTGATTTTTGATTTCTTCTTTGTGTTGCTCTTTTGTAGACAAAGTGGTGCCCTGCGCCAGGCTGTGATTTTGCTGTTGACTTTGTTGCTGGTAGTTCAAGCTTTGATGTTTCTTGCAACTGCTCATTTAGCTTTTGCTGGAATGTAAGTTTCTTTTGTTGGTGTTTCTGTACCATATTTATTTTAGTGCATAATTGTTGTTTACCTCACATGCTATCTGAATTTCTCTTGAAGTGTACCGAGGAAGCGCATCGACCAGTTGACTGTGGCACTGTTGCCAAGTGGATCTTGAAGAATTGTGCCGAGTCTGAAAATATGAATTGGTAAATCTGTTTTGAATCAAATATGAATGTTTCCTTTTTTGCAATAATCTGGTTGTGGTGCTAACATGTTTTTGCTAATTTTTTGTTCAGGATATTAGCCAACTCTAAGCCTTGTCCAAAATGCAAACGACCCATTGAGAAAAATCAGGGGTGTATGCATATTACTTGCACACCTCCTTGCAAATTCGAGTTTTGCTGGTAATTGGTTCATACATGTCAAATAAAATTCTTATACCATGGCTGGTTATAAGCTTCTGATATACTTATAGTTTTTATATTTGCATTTGTTTTGAATATGGTATCGTCTCTGGGACTTGGCCATTAACGTTTAATTTCATATGCTTCCAGGCTCTGCCTTGGTGCTTGGTCAGATCACGGAGAAAGGACAGGAGGTTTTTATGCGTGCAATCGCTACGAGACAGCAAAGCAAGAGGGATTGGTAAATTCTATTGCTTTATGGTTTCATAATAAAATAGACCAAAACTCTTGAAAATTTATTAGCCCAAATCCCTGATTGTTTTCTCCTGGTTTTCTTTTATCAGTATGATGAGGCGGAGAAGAGAAGAGAAATGGCTAAAAATTCTTTAGAGAGATATACACATTACTACGAGAGATGGGCGACTAACCAGTCGGTAAGTTTTGTTTATCAGATGAGGAAATCGTATTTTTATACCTTTGGTTGTGTATATATGTGTGTGTGTATATATATATATTCCTTAACCATACTTTTGAAAATGTTTGCATTTGATTTAATCTTCTCGTAGGATTTTATCTTTCTTTTGGTTGTATACAACTGTGATATTATGATAAATTTTGTACTCAACAAAAGAAGAAATGACTGGATTTAGTACTGCTGTTTTAGATTGATGCTGAACATCTGATACAATAAATTTCCCAGTATGCTTATAAATTTCCCAGTGGCCATGTATGCTTATGAAAAATGATTTCACTATCTCTACCAGTTGTCTCTATATTAGAAGTTGAGTCTCAGTTACAGGGCACATGTACAGTATTTGCCCGATGCTAACTGATTTTTCTTTTCCTATTTACAGTCCAGGCTAAAGGCAGTTGCAGATTTGCAGCAAATGCAATCTGTGCATGTAAGTAAATATTTCTGCTTTCGTATTTTTGCAATATCTTCCCCACTGATGTTTTCATCTAGAGGCGTGTAGATTAGATTTTATTTCAGGTAACTAGAGCTACTCCCTTATCGGTGATTGTAGTGTTACTGTTGAATATGAATTTTGATTCTGTTGGGTGCTACATGTAAAATATGAGCTTCTGTTTTATACATTGAACACATCGTCATTTTGTCTTGACCATGGGAGGGCCAAGCCGCTAAGCTATCTCTGTAGGAGATATTTACCAGTACATGCTGTATTAGCAAGTGATCATTATCTATTAGATGTGCAATGTGCACAACTTAGAAAACTAAAAACCTGCTAAAAAGAGGGAGGATCATTACTTCTATAGTTCTATTTATATTTATCGTACATGTGATGTTGTATTCTTCTTGGAAGAGTGAGAGTCAGAAGACTAAAGAGATTTCTAGTTTGGGAGTTTATGGATTTGATGAACATTGTAGTCTTTTAAGAGTGTTTGGTAAATTCTGTAATTTCAGATTAGGATTGGTCTGTCTAGGTGTTCTTTTTAAGTGCCTCCTTCAATGCCTGTCTCTATAGACTCGAGGCTAATAGCCATATTTCGGTTTCATGAACTTAGATTGTAAGCTCTTGAAAAAGACTGCTATAACATGATGTATAGGGGGATTTGAATGCCTACCTATGAAAGGTACCTACCTTCTCTTGCCCTCTCTTAGGCAGAAGTCACAGGACGTAGGGATGGTTATCTCTTTCCTTCTATCTAATGTATCGTCTTGAGTAAGATCAGATTCACTTTGCCTGTTACCAGAGGTTGTGATCAGATTCGAAAAATGAGGAATTTCAGCTGTATGTAAACCTGAAAAATGTTTTGCTTTGTAGATTGAGAAGCTAAGTGACAAACAATGCCAACCTGAGACGCAGCTCAAGTTCATTACAGAAGCATGGCTACAGGTAACTCTTCTAGTCCTTCCCCCATTTATTAGACGTCAAACCACATTGTCTTTAATATGATTCGTTTGGTTTCTCCACAGATTATTGAATGCAGACGTGTGCTGAAGTGGACCTATGCTTACGGATACTACTTACCTGAAAATGAGCATGCTAAGAGACAGTTCTTTGAGTATCTGCAAGGTAGGATTTTCATTTTCCAACCCTTTCTGCTGCAGTAACAGTTGCCAATTTTATGTTCCCTGTTCTCATGTCTGTTTGTGACTGCTTCAGGGGAGGCTGAGTCTGGCCTGGAAAGGCTTCATCAGTGTGCAGAGAAAGAATTACAGACATACCTCAATGCGGATGGTCCATCTGAGGGCTTCAACGACTTCAAAACAAAGTTAGCTGGACTGACTAGGTACATCTGAATTGGCTGAACTCTTTAAAATTTCAAGCATGCTGCCTTCATCAAATAATGCGTTGGCCTTTAGTCATCTAAAATTAAATTTCTGAAAACGTGTTTAGATTTATGTTTGCAATTTTATATTCCAAATAAGTTTCCAAGATTAGAAGTACAATGCTTGGATTGCTCCTTCAGAGGGAGAAAGCTCCGACGGGACTTTGAAGGCGGCTTATGCACAACCTGATTGTAAAAAATAGCTGTTTTATATACTAATTGGTAACTTCATCTCTAACAACAGTGTCACTCGGAACTACTTTGAAAATCTGGTACGTGCATTGGAAAATGGTCTGTCAGACGTAGACTCACAAGGTGCCTGTAGTAAGACAACAAGCTCAAAGAATTTGGGCGGGGTAACCAAAAGAGGTGGGAGGGGCAAGGGAACTACATCCAGAACTACTTCTACTGGTCCCAGTAGACCCCAAGAAGACTCACCTTCCTGGCATTGCGAACATTGCACTTATGCGAACGCTAGGACCAACGTTACTTGCCAGATGTGCAATCGTTCACCAAGTGCGCGTTAACAACCCCCCACGTTCTACAAAGATGACAACTGCACGTGATTACAAGAACTTCAGATCTGCCAATCACATCTTTGGTGGAGTTCCAGTACTGTGCCCATCGGTGTTGTGTTTGTGGTGCTGTGATTAGGGTGTGTTCTTGGTTGGGTCAGTAGTCACCAAACAGGCCAAATGATAGGACGAGAAAATTGAGAATAAAAAGAAAAATTAGGGAGGAAAATAGCCTTACTCTGAAGTACTTTGTTGTGTTGGAAAAAAAAAAAGTTGCAGGTAACACTTGTTTTAGGATATGCTATCGTCTCTAATACTATTAAAATTTACAGTGTACATAAATCTTTATCTATCCCTTGCATTTACTTGTCATGATGCATGGAATTGGTTTTGTTTGCCATCATCATTTTTTATTTGCTCATCATCTTCTTTAGTTCACTATAAGAAGAAGGAAGGGTTTGTAGTTCTGTGCTTCATAAAACTTCAAGAAGTAATGTAAAATATATGAACTTTCACAGGAAGACATTTGCATGATTCACAACTTTTATCTCGACTGTCTTGATTGTAAAGTAAATCCTAGAATCAGTACAACTTTTACAAGGCACAGAAAACAATTTCATCGACAAGTTTCAGTTTCCTAATGAACCAACTGATAAAGGAAAACCAGTAGACTCGAGCCAATTATCAGCACCATGTAAGAATTTACCTACTGTAAACTGTTCCACTAAATCTTCACTGCAATTCCTTTTGTAACCACCCCATGTCACCCTGTGTCTTGTATCTGAGCCTGGACCAACATTCATGTACTCGATATATTCGACAGTGTCCAGAGTACTGTACTGATTCCATTCATACCACCCTTCAGGATGAATGAGGTCTCCCAAGTAACTTTTCATTACCATCGTTCTCGAGTGATTCCTCCATGGCCGACCTAAGAACGTGTAAGAACTTCTTCCAGCTAAAATCAGATCAGGTGCAGCTTCAATGGTGCAGTTTTGCAGCGAAATTCCAGTGTTCTGATTTGGGTCTTCTCTTCCTTGAGCTGTTATCATGTTCTTTTGGCCTGCAATAGGTTTGCGCACAAGGATAAGGCAGTTCTGAAATATAGCAGCGGCATTTCCGAAAATGAAATCAACAGTTCCCTGGATAGTGCATTCACGGTAGAACTGACGAAGCGAGTGAACATAAAGGGTATCCTGGAACGAAGCGAAGTTGCATTTGTAAAATGCAGAGTCTGAGGTTACTCGAACTGCAACTGCCTGCTGTTTCTCTGGACCTGACGTGTTTATGACTGTCAAATCTCTTGCTAGGAACCTGGCTCCAATCACAGCTGCAGAGATCCAAAATTACGTTGGTAATGAAAAAATGCAGGAAAAATCACTAGAACAAGGGACAAGAAAGGTCTGGAACGCAACGTACTAAGAGTAGCCGACTTGAACGTCGAGGAACCTTCAAGGAAGTTCTTGCAGCCTGTGATAATAGTGGAATCCATCCCATCCCCAACCAGCATAATGTTGGACTTCTCCCTCGGAATCTCGACACTCTCGTTGTATATTCCAGCCTTAATCTTGATAACATACCTTTGCAGGCTGAAACTAGGTGCCATCCTCACTGCCGCGCCAATTGTACGATAATTTGCATGTCCAACAGCTGCAACAGTAGTATTTGACATTATCTGAGGAACAACAATCTGCATTAGCTTCCGATCATTTGCAGTCATCCACGCCGGAAACCCATGTGACACCAGACGCCGTTTCGTAATCATCATTTTTGAACCACTATTGCTTGTGGATTCCATGTAATTCACCATTGCCAAGCAATTACTAATCAACTTAGATACAGGGTTCAACAATCTCTGCACAACATCCTTAAAACCCAGATGAGTTTCAGGGTTCGCTTCTTCAACATCTTCAATACCTTGAATACATGTGTTCTCATTCGTCATGGCAGCACTAAGTAAAGTCTTGAATTCACTATACAACTGATGACGAAAACCAATCAACACAGAATAATTCTTAAGTCCATTACTAACTTGTTCAAGCTCGTAAAGGGTTTGATCCAACATCTCTATACAATCATTCAAAGCATTCTTTTCTTGTTGATTGCCATTAACAAGAAGAGAAATCTTAGTTCTTGATTCTTGAACAGATTTTACAGTTCCGTTGATGGAGAATTCAAGAAGTCTTTCTGGACTAGTGATTTTTATAGATGGAGGAAATGAAGAAAAGGAGGTGAAACAGAGAGACGGATACAGAGTTCTTGTGCAAGTTTCGTTGATGATGATTATTAATGGAGGAGATGGAATTGTTGGATTGCGAATGTCAGGAAATGGGTTTCTGACAAAACTGAGAACTGCAAGAGGCACAGCAATTGTGAGAGTGATAGTGAGGATGATAATGAGCAAAATCCACCATTTTTTCCGATAATTTCTTGATCTGGATGTTTCAGCAGCAGCAGCAGAATTGTTGGTTGTTGTGTTCATCATTGTTTCTTTTCTGTGCAAGAAGAAGAAGAAGAAGAAGAGAAAGAGGAGATATTGCAGTTTCTACTGAAAATCGGAGTCTAATTCCGCTTTTTGTTCTTTCGGTGCTCTTGCCAGGAAAAATTTGACCGAAACGTTTCCAACTTTTTTTTGCCCGACATGCAAAATTGTACAATGGAAAGTTCGACTGATAAGTACCAATATACCGTTTTTTATAAACTAAAAAAAAGGAGGATAAGTTTTCCTCACCCATGGCTCTAGACCCTAGTTAGCAATTCGGGATAAGGGAGTAGTTCGGGTCGGCATACACGTACGAAATTATACGGATTCGGATAAGTCGGATTAGGTCACTTTTATTTTTCTTTATTTTAATTTTTCACAAAATTGGTCAAAAAGACCAAAATCAACAATTTCTGGGTGAAAAAGACACTTAGGTTTTGATACTGTTTAAATAGCCAAAAATTAAAAAGATACTGTTTAAATGGACAAAAATTTAAAAATAGGCAGGATGTAACCAATTTCATGCTGTCCATTTTCAAATATTTTTTCTTATTTTTGTTTTACACAGGATGCATCCAGTTTCATCCTCGCTATTTTTTAAGTATAAGCCAGGGATGAATCCAGGTTTCATCCTTGCTATTTTTTTTTTGGCTATTTCACCCGTACTTTTTTTTACTTGTCCATTTGAACCGTCTTTTAAATTTTTTTGGACAAATGACCCATTTTCTCTTAATTTTTTCTTTTTAAAAAGGAAAATTTGCTATTTGGTCCTAAGCCCAAATAAATAGTTATAGTAGGGTCCAACCAGAAATATATTTTAATCTAAGGTCCAAATTTGTTTAATACGTGATCATTTACCTAATTATCCCTAGCTTCATACGTGCGGCATAACAATCTCCACTATCTCTCTCTCGTCTTTCTTTCTTCCTCTTGGTGTTGCAGACCGGCGATTAAGGATTGAATGTACGAATACGTAGCAGAAAGTGAACGGGTACTGCAAACATCTTTAGATCTGTCATTGTTACATATTCGTCTTTAAAGCCATCGTAATTTTTTCATTGAACATAGAATTGGGTTTCAAAACCTACTGAATACTAAAAAAACTATAAACCTTAGATATTCGAATTCAAGCTGTAAACCAATTAAGAAAACCAATCATAGATCTAAAGAAGAAAAAGCAAAAAACATCTACTCCCTCCGTTACTTTTTAATAAGTAGGTTTATAAATAAATGTTGAAAAATAAAATTTGGTTTCCCAATTGGGAAAGTCAAATGTTACTTTAATTTTTGGACCACTTTCACTTTAACTTCTTTTTTTGATGACAAGTGTTATGTGGACCATTTCAATTACTTCTTTTCCGACAAGTGTCATAGGGACCATCTCACTTCACTTCTTTTATTGACAAGTGTCTAGAGGACCACTTTCAATGATTAGTTCTCATAATTTCCTTAATTTTCTCAAAAAATAAAACTGGCCTATTAAAAAGTAACGGAGGGAGTAGGAAAAGAAGAACGAATTACTAAATCAGTAGAAGAAGACCATTCTGAAGAATCACAAGCAGCAAATATGGTGTTTGTGGGTATGATCTAGCAGTACATATATGTTGTACCAAAAAAAAACGGATTGGATTTTGTTATATTAATATATTTGTCGCTTATTTGTCATGCAATTTGATTTTTACAGTATGATCTAGCAGTATTTATGTTGTACTAAAAACAACTGGTCCGATCTTGTTATGTTCATAAATTCATCACTTCATTGACATTGCAGTTGAATTTTACAGTACGATCCAACAGTACATATGTGATGTACTGAAAAAATAATTGGTTCAATAACATGTCTACGGATTTTGGTTCTATTAGCATGTTAGTGCTAACATAAACCAAAACTACGATTCTTACCGACATATATGTTGTACTGGAAGTACATATCGGCTGTACTAAAAAAATACTCTCAAATTTCACATGACCAAATGTCAGTACATATTGGTAGTACTATAAAAAAATCTATCTTGACATTATCAACTGATCAGGAAAGAAAAACAAAATGTTGATAACTAGATCGAATTTGACATTATCAACTGAAAATAATTAATAAATTTATTATAAACTTGTCGAGTACATAATGTCTATACTGAAAAAAAAAAACAAACTAAAATCGACATTATCAACTGCCTGAACATATTGGTATTTCTACTTGATGGCTTGGAACATCGAGGGAACTCCCCTGACTTTTCCCTTTCCATTACTAATTCAAAGTGCTTAGGATAAATAAAAAATGACATGTTTCAAAAGAAGAAGAAAAATGGAAATTCAAGAATTTAACCAATATGCCAAGTTCAAGCCTGTGTAAGCAACCAAAAGGGTCTGTCGAGACTTCAACACTGCTTACAAATTTAAGTACATATCCGCTACACTGCTTACAAATATTGAGTACATATCCGCTACACTGCTTACAAATTTGAGTACATATCTGCCGCACTGCTAGTTGAGTACCTAAATTCCTCAACATTGGATCGACGCAGTCTTCTGAGTCGCCAATGGCTTCAAAAAGTAGGAAAAAATATCCTACCAAAAGCTAGTTTGAATCTAGTAACAAAAAATAAACACAAAACAAATTCAGAATGCAAGGTTACCAAGTCACCAAATTACCAAAATTGCATTGACAAATAACGCAGTACAACGTTTATACACTGAATTTTCCTGGAGTGCGGCGCTTATAGACTGACGTTTTCTTAAGTGTAGCCTTTATACCCTGAAACATTGTACATCGTTTACACACTAATTTTTATGAATGCAGCTATTATACACCGACAAAATTACTTAACAACCACATTCCGATGATTCTATTCGACCATCTACAATGGCTACCTATGCACAAGTTACCATTTCGATAGTAAAAACGTATTAACTCACTGATGTTGTATCATTATCATAATACTGAGAAGTCTTAGTACATGAAATATATACTCACCAAGATCCAAATACTCAACTTTATTTCTAAATTTTGCATCCACAATTCAATATAAAAATTTAATTTTGCACATTACCTAGAGTTCACACATTCAAAATTGAACCTATAGGTCAAAACTAGATAGAATAATACATACTTGAATTTTGGCATCATAAGTTTCCACAATGAAAACTAGTTTATATAATTCATACATCCAATTAACTACCAAACATATGCCATTACTCACGAAATTAGTGATATATGCTATGTAACGTTCAATACCATCCCACAAGTACTGCCTTTGACTTCCCATTACCAATGAAAACTCTTAAGAGGTGTAGGTGTTTAGCAAACCATACCAACTAACGAAGAGTAATAATACTACAAAATGTTTGCCAGTATGTAAATGATGTACTCAATTTCTTGACCGTACATCTACACTCAATTTATTCAGTCCTTTTTTCTTTTGAAGGCAAAAAATAACTATTTCTTGACAGTACTTCTACACCCAATTTATTGACAGTATACCTACACTCAGTTCATGTTTTACATCTACAAAAATCATCCTTGAATAAACCCAATCCACACTGTATAATCAAAAAAAAAAAAATCGTTCTCGAAGCGACACATAACATTACCAAACCAAACAGATCATATAACCAATGCATAATGCTAAGAAACAAAATTCTTCCTTTCACAACTGTCAGTACATATTGGCTACACTCATATTTTTAGCGGATTTTAAGCACCATGACATAGATTGCATTACAAAAGACAACTAATTCCATCTAACCTATGTATAATGCCAAGAAAGGCAAGTCTTCGTTCCACAACTGTCAGTACATATTGGCTACACTCATATTTTCAGTGGATTTTAAGCATAATAACAGGGATTTAATTCGAAAAGGCAGCTAATTCCATCCAAA
The DNA here is from genome assembly GCA_023531295.1 of Papaver armeniacum. Lineage (NCBI taxonomy): Eukaryota > Viridiplantae > Streptophyta > Magnoliopsida > Ranunculales > Papaveraceae > Papaver > Papaver armeniacum. The sequence goes on from JAJJWW010007473.1 coordinate 834,840, forward strand.
ACCTATGCATAATGCTAATAAAGCAATTTTCTTGTCCATGACTATCGGTACATATTGGCTAAACTCATAATTTCAGTGGATTTTAATCATCAGAACATGGATTGCATTTGAAAAGATAATTAATTTCATCTTATTTTCAGTGGATTTTAAGCATCATTGTATTCTCCTGAATTACTTGGGATCTTCAAATAACATTCTGACAACCATATTTAAAACCAAATTGTGTCATATGCTACGAGAAGAAACTAATTTTAAACAAGTTATAATCTAGAGAATACACATGCTTGGTTTCTTTATAATTTCAAGCAAGAATCCTTGATAATTTTCGAAAAGCTTGTAGATGAAAATAACAATGAATGTGCAGTCAATATGTACAGGATCCTATCAATGTCCCCATAATGAATTATACCTCACTTAGTCCAACTTGGGTAATTATAGAGTGAATATACCTAAAAACTGAAACTAAAATCGTTATGGGTTGTCCAGCGGATAGACGATGGTGCTAGTATACTAAGAGCAAAAGGTATAACGAGGAGATAAAATGTTTAATTTTTTTTTTTTTGGTATTCCTCTATGCGAAAAAAAGAAACTTAAGCAAGAGTCTCACGGAGTTGTGTTGATAAGGTGTACCAATCTCTGCTTGTAAGAATGACTTTATGCAACCAGATCAACAAGCACGTCATGTTCGAGCCCCCTGATGAGTGACCAACTGTCATGATCATAAAATGTATAAAAGCGCAAGCGGATTACTTGGTTATGCTTAGTGCAGAATAATAGTTACGGAGCAAAAAACCAGCAGCTACTGTGATGTTCTATGAAGTGTAGACTGTGATTTTTACAGAGTGCAACATTTATACACTGATTTCTCGTCGGGCAAGGCATATACACACTGCCAAATTATACCAAATGAAGCTGCAAAAACTATCTACAATACTTATCAGCTTTCATTAAATGCAAAATGTAAGTATAATTAGCATGAACGAACACCATTGTTATATGTAACCATCTTCTTGTATAAAACCCAAATTCGCAACCCAATCTAAAACCGCAGTGTAGAAAAAAATATACATACTAATGAAAATGATTACCGCTAACCATACATAGGTAAGCTGAAAAACCATTAACATATTTCCACTCCATTAGTCTCCCTAAGATGATAATAAGATCCCCTTGCAATATGCTACTGATAATATAAACTTTTGATAAACATACTTTTGAGTTGTCGCCTCCTCCACGATGTATAAAATGAGGTCAACACATTCACAGATGAGATACATTGTGTATGACACATCAATGAATATCATCGAATTCCTTTATCTATGAGCAGAAAGAAAAGAGTAGAGTAACATTGCATTCAGTATGATACTAGTTCATTATTTAACATTACATCAATTATGTGCTACTGGATCATACCCCAAAATAGCTGAAATCAACTTGAAGTTATATTATACACAAGAGATGGATATTACAAATTTTCGTAGATACAAAATGAGTATATTATCTTCAGTAGAACATATATGTACTGCCAGATCAAACAAAAACTCAAAATAACAAAAGCATGATTTTAATAAAAGAATGAAACAAGAACAAAAAAGACAATCATTCGAAAGCTAAATAAAGTGAAAGTATGATAACATGAATAAAAATCAGATTCAAAACAAACAAATAAACTATAAAATGAACAAAATATGTAGAACTTACGGGTCCTAGAGATGTTTATATCTCTTGTTTGATCATGAACTGCTTGTAAAGTCTAGTAGAACCACCACGATCCATGATTCTTTTTTATTCAAAACTAAAATTGAAAAATGTCGTATTCTTCCTCTATGTTGTTTACGGAATTTGGTTCTTTTGGGGTTATAGTTGATGGTTGTTTGTTATTCTCAATTCCATCTCTACTGCAGAACCGGACATGAGAGTTTCGTCTCATCCAGCTCCTCGCGAATGAAATGATTCCATAATATTACGAATATGTATTGAATTTATAATCGACTGAATCATAGGATTTTTTGAGATCTAATCTGTCACGTAAAAATTTATATATCTTGGGTTTTATCTACAACTGGAAATATACCTCTAGAATATATAATTTTTTTACGAATCTTTATTTTGACCTTTATTGAATCCAAAAAACTTAGCAATTCAATAAGGCCTTCGCGGGCGAATATTGACTCTTTCAATATCTGTTTAATTCGTAGGGTCAGTCCTTGACCTCTCAGAAAAAAAGGAATAGGTTCCTGGTTCTTTCCGCCATCCCACCTAATGAATCATTAGGATTCGTTTTCAATGGAATCTTCTGCAGTCATAGGTTCCGTCGTTCCCATCACTTCTTGGTTAATGGCTAGGCCTGAACTCTGCAACGGAGCTCCTAATTCAATTTGTTGTTTCTGAGTCAATCTACTCAGTCTTTATCGACTCGAAGCTCTCTTTTATTTGTATTTATTTTTCCTATGAACCGGATTCATTTAATGATTAATTATGATTATGGCCGAATCCATATTGATGCTTTATTACACTGCCTTTGTATGAGATTATTCATAGACCATACATATTGGAATCATATATCGTTGATATTCTCCTTCTCTCTTTCTCTCCCCCTTCCATTTATCCACATCCTTTTTTTTTTTTTTATTTCATATCACAATCCACGATCAGATTGGTTTTTATTTTATGTATATGTAATATTAAAAAGATTTCAGTTGCTACAACGATATGATCAATACATCATATAGTGACTGTTTCTTTGGATCCCGATAATACGAAGCAATGAGCTGGTTATTAGTTACATAGTTCTTAGTTCAGACTAGGGGACCGTCCTTTCCTTTTTTAATCTAATCTAAACTAAAAAAACCAACGAGTCACACACTAAGCATAGCAATTATACCAAAGGGTCAATCTAATTTTTATTTAACCCTATAGAATTAAAAGATTTGAAATTGATCATTTTAGATTAAAGGGAAAAATAATGAAAGGTTTTATTTTTTTGTCCTGTGCTAGATAGAAAAGTAAAAGAAGAAATCTTTGATTATTTCTCGTCTGCAAATATCCAAATTTTTATGCCTAATACCCCATAAATAGTCCGAACTGTATACGAACAATAATCAATTTTAGCTCGAATGGTTTGTAGGGGAACCCTACCTTCTCTGATCCATTCGACACGTGCTATTTCTTTTCCGTCAATACGTCCTGCAATTTGTACTTGAATTCCTTTTGTATCTGCTTGCTCAGTTAATTCAATAGCTTTTTTCATTGCCTTTCGAAATGAAACTCTATTTTTTAATTGCCCAGCTATAAATTCCGCAAGAATATTAGGGTCTCCATAGGGTTTTGCAATTCGTGTAATAGCAATGTTGAGTTTTCGGTTCACAGAATTAAAACCTTTTTGTACATTGATCTGTAATTCTTCAATTCCTCTCGGTTTACCCTCTATTAACCATTTTGGAAATCCCATATAGATTATGACCTGGACCAAATCGATTCTTTTTTTAATCTCTATACGCGCAATTCCCTCTACACCCGAAGATATTCTCATATTTTTTTGTACATAATTCTTGATACAATCCCGTATTTTTTGATCTTCCTGTAGACCCTCAGAATAACTTTTTGGTTGTGCAAACCAAAGGGAATGGTGCTTTTGGGTTGTACCAAGTCTAAAACCAAGTGGATTTATTTTTTGTCCCATACACCCTCGCTTTCTTCGCTTTCTTCATTAGCCCATTTTAGTCTTTCGTGCTCTACCATACATAGATACCTCTCTCTAACATCCGTATATTTATCTATATATACATATCCAGTTTTTCTTAACCATATGAAATAGTCTTGATCTTTAGATATATCTTTCAATACAATAGTTATATGACAGGTGGGTCTTTTGATCGGATAACTACGTCCTCGAGCTCGAGGCTTTAACTTTTTCACGATAGTACCCTCGTTGACTTCGGCTTGACTAATGATTAAATCTGTTTCCTTGAAACCCATATTGTGACTAGCATTTGCTGCTGCCGAATAAACCAATTTAAAAATAGGGTAACATGCTCGATAAGGCATGAGTTCTAGTATCATAAGTGTTTCCTCGTAGGAACGCCCACGAATCTGATCGATCACTCTTCGTGCTTTGTGAGCAGACATACATATATGTTGACCTAAAGCGGATACTTCCACATCTGGGTCCCTCTTTATCATAAGGTTAACCTCCCACCAATGAACGACGAGCACCCATATTCACTTTATTATTATTAACATTAACGACGAGATTTATTATCGCTTCTCGCATGTCCCCGGAAATTTAGAGTAGGTGCAAATTCTCCCAATTTGTGACCCACCATACGATCTGTTATATAAATAGGCAGATGGTCTTTTCCATTATGAATAGCAATTGTATGGCCGATCATTGTGGGTATAATGGTAGATGCCCGGGACCAAGTTACTATTATTTCTTTTTCTCCTCTTATATGTTGAGCTTTTCAATTTTTCCTAATAAATGATTAGCAACAAAAGGATTTTTTTTTTAGTGAACGTGTCACAGCTAATTACTCCTATCTTTTTTTCTTTTGTAAAGACGAAGAAACATATTCTCGATTTTATCTCCTATTTAGTACGTCGACGAAGAATCAAACTATCACTATATTTATTCCTTTTTCTACTTCTTCTTCCAAGCGCAGGATAACCCCAAGGGGTTGTGGGTTGTTTTCTACCAATTGGGGCCCTTCCTTCACCACCCCCATGGGGATGGTCTACAGGGTTCATAACTACCCCTCTTACTACAGGACGCTTACCTAGCCAACGTTTAGATCCGGCTCTACCCAAACTTTTCTGGTTCACCCCAACATTACCCACTTGCCCGACTGTTGCTGAGCAGTTTTTGGATATCAAACGGACCTCCCCAGACGGTAATTTTAATGTGGCCGATTTACCCTCTTTTGCAATCAGTTTCGCTACAGCACCTGCTGCTCTAGCTAATTGTCCACCCTTTCCAAGTGTGATTTCTATGTTATGTATGGCCGTGCCTAAGGGCATATCGGTTGAAGTAGATTCTTCTTTTTGATCAATCAAAACCCCTTCCCAAACTGTACAAGCTTCTTCCAAAGCATACGGCTTTCTGGATGTATATAATGATATCTAGACAGATGGATCTTATATGAATCGTATGATGAAGTACCACATGAGTGGATATATAGGAATCCAAATCTGCCGAATCACTCATGTTATGATCTTCTACATCCTAGGTCTCCCCGTTCCATCATCTGGCTTATGTTCTTCATGTAGCATTCAGACCGAATGACTCTATGAAATTACGTCGATACTTCCACATATTACGGGTAACGTAGGAGACATCTCTATTTTTCCCCGGGGGTAGAATTACCACTGCTTAGCTTTCAATTCGCCTCTGACCATCAAATGAAATGTGAATAACCCGTCCTCCTCTCTTTGAAACAAGGGGCGCTTCCGGTTCTGTCGGTGCTTCAAACAATTTTGTCTTCTCCATATTACCATATCTCTAGAGTCAATAATTTTATATGAGGAACTACTGAACTCAATCACTTGCTGCCGTTACTCTTCAGTTTTCTGTTGAGGTCTATCCCGTAGAGGTACTCAAATTGGATCAGTGATTGATTTCTAGGTTTCGTCGTAAACCTAATTGGTTACTTCCAATTACGTAAATCAATGGTTCAAACCGCACTCAAAGGTAGGGCATTTCCCATTGAGATAGGAACTTCTGTACCAGAAACAATGGTATCTCCAATTATAGCCCCTCTGGGATGTAAAATATATCTCTTCTCACCATCCCCATAGTGTATGAGACAAATGTATGCATTTCGGTTGGGGTCGTATTCTATGGTTACGATTCTACCAGATATGTCTTTTTCATTCCGTCGAAAATCTATTTTACGGTATAGACGCTTATGACCTCCCCCTCTATGCCTTGCGGTAATGATGCCTCTGGCATTACGACCTTTACCACAATGACGCTGTCCAGAGATCAAATTATTTCGTGAATTGGATTTCACTTGACTGTCTACGGCCCCATTGCGTGTGCTCGGAGTAGAAGTTTTGTATAAATGTATCGCCGTGTTATTAAGTATTTTTTTTTTAAGTTCTTTTCTTTCTAAGAGGTGGAATAGAATAACCCGGTTGAAGCGTAATGATCATACGTTTGTAATGCATTGTATGTCCCATAGGTCCCATTCTTCTACCCTTTCCCGGGAGTCGATGACTATTCATAGCTATTACCTTGACACCAAAGAAGAGTTCGACCCAATGCTTTATTTCTGTCCTAGTTGATCCTGATTCGACATTAGAAGTATATTGATTGTTCCCCAATAACCGAATACTTTTGTCTGTAAATACTGCATATTTGATTCCATCCATAAATCCATTTTCTTCCCTATGAGTTCCAGTATTGATAAGAATTCTAGTTCTTACTGTTCATATGTTATGGTATGAATATACCATACCAATTCGTTATGTATGGATGATGAGATTCCATTGATACAGAGCCAATTCCAATAGACTTATTGAACGTTCCCATTGGCGTGCATCCAGCAGGAATTGAACCTACGAATTTGCCAATTATGAGTTGGGCGCTTTAACCATTCAGCCATGGATGCTTAACAGGGATCATCGTACATCGTGAATAACCAAATTCCAATTGAAATGAAATCTTTAGGAGGAATCAATGAAACAGGAATCAATGAAACGACATCAATTCAAATCCTGGATCTTCGAATTGAGAGAGATATTGAGAGAGATCAAGAATTCTCACTATTTCTTAGATTCATGGACCAAATTCGATTCAGTGGGATCTTTCACTCACATTTTTTTCCACCAAGAACGTTTTATGAAACTCTTTGACCCCCGAATTTGGAGTATCCTCCTTTCACGCGATTCACAGGGTTCAAAAAGCAATCGATATTTCACGATCAAAGGTGTAGTACTGCTTGTAGTAGCGGTCCTTATATATCGTATTAACAATCGAAATATGGTCGAAAGAAAAAATCTCTATTTGATGGGGCTTCTTCCTATACCTATGAATTCCATTGGACCCAGAAATGATACATCGGAAGAATCTTTTTGGTCTTCCAATATTAATAGGTTGATTGTTTCGCTCCTCTATCTTCCAAAAGGGAAAAAGATCTCTGAGAGTTGTTTCATGGATCCGAAAGAGAGTACTTGGGTTCTCCCAATAACGAAAAAGTGTATAATGCCTGACTCTAACTGGGGTTCGCGGTGGTGGAGGAACCGGATCGGAAAAAGGTGGAATTCTAGTTGTAAGATATCTAAGGAAACCGTAGCTGGAATTGAGATCTCATTTAAAGAGAAAGATATCAAATATCTGGAGTTTCTTTTTGTATCCTATACGGATGATTCGATCCGCAAGGACCATGATTGGGAATTGTTTGATCGTCTTTCTCTGAGAAAGAAGCGAAACATAATCAACTTGAATTCGGGACAGCTATTCGAAATCTTAGTGAAACACTGGATTTGTTATCTCATGTCTGCTTTTCGTGAAAAAAGACCAATTGAAGTGGAGGGTTTCTTCAAACAACAAGGAGCTGAGTCAACTATTCAATCAAATGAGATTGAACATGTTTCCCATCTCTTCTCGAGAAACAAGTGGGGTATTTCTTTGCAAAATTGTGCTCAATTTCATATGTGGCAATTCCGCCAAGATATCTTCATTAGTTGGGGAAAGAATCTGCACGAGTCGGATTTTTTGAGGAACGTATCGAGAGAGAGTTGGATTTGGTTAGACAATGTGTGGTTGGTAAGCAAGGATCGGTTTTTTAGCAAGGTACGGAATGTATCGTCAAATATTCAATATGATTCCACAAGATCTATTTTCGTTCAAGTAACGAATTCTAGCCAATTGAAAGGATCTTCTGATCAATCCAGAGACCCTTTCGATTCGATTAGTAATGAGGATTCGGAATATCACACATTGATCAATCAAAGAGAGATTCAACAACAAAAAGAAAGATCGATTCTTTGGGATCCTTCCTTTCTTCAAACGGAACGAACAGAGAGAAAATCAGACCGATTCCCGAAATGCCTTTCTGGATATTCCTCAATGTCCCGGCTATTCACGGAACGTGAGAAGCAGATGAATAATCATCTGCTTCCGGAAGAAATCGAAGCAATTCTTGGGAATTCTACAAAATCAATTCGTTCCTTTTTCTCTGACAGATGGTCAGAACTTCATCTGGGTTCGAATCCTACTGAGAGGTCCACTAGAGATCATAAATTGTTGAAGAAAGAACAAGATGTTTCTTTTGTCCCTTCCAGACGATCGGAAAATAAAGAAATGGTTGATATATTCAAGATAATTACGTATTTACAAAATACCGTCTCAATTCATCCTATTTCATCAGATCCGGGATGTGATATGGTTCCGAAGGATGAACCGGATATGGACAGTTCCAATAAAATTTCATTCTTGAACCAAAATCCATTTTTTTCTTTATTTCATCTATTCCATGACCGAAACAGGGGGGGTACACGTTACACCGCGATTTTGAATCAGAAGAGAGATTTCAAGAAATGGCAGATCTATTCACTCTATCAATAACCGAGCCAGATCTGGTGTATCATAAGGGATTTTCCTTTTCTATTGATTCCTACGGGTTGGATAAAAAAAAATTATTGAATGAGGTATTCAACTCCAGGGATGAATCGAAAAATAAATCTTTCTTGGTTCTACCTCCTATTTTTGATGAAGAGAATGAATCTTTTTATCGAAGGATCAGAAAAAAATCGGTCCGGATCTCCTGCGGGAATGACTTGGAAGATCCAAAACCAAAAAGAGTGGTATTTGCTAGCAACAACATAATGGAGGCAGTCAATCAATATAGATTGATCCGAAATCTGATTAAAATCCAATATAGCACCTATGGGTACATAAGAAATGTATCGAATCGATTCTTTTATGGAATTCAAAGGGATCAAATAGGAAATGATACGCTGAATCATAGAACTATAATGAAATATACGATCAACCAACATTTATCGAATTTGAAAAAGAGTCAGAAGAAATGGTTCGATCCTCTTATTTCTCGAACCGAGAGATCCATGAATCGGGATCCTAATGCATATAGATACAAATGGCCCAACGGGAGCAAGAATTTCCAGGAACATTTGGAACATTTTGTTTCTGAGCAGAGGAGCCGTTTTCAAGTAGTGTTCGGTCGATTACGTATTAATCAATATTCGATTGATTGGTCCGAGGTTATCGACAAACAAGATTTGTCCAAGTCACTTCTCTTTTTGTCCAAGTCACTTCTCTTTTTGTCTAAGTCACTTCCTTTTTTCTTTGTGAGTATCGGGAATATCCCCATTCATAGGTCCGAGATCCACATCTATGAATTGAAAGGGCCGAATGATCAACTCTGCAATCAGTTGTTAGAATCAATAGGTGTTCAAATCGTTCATTTGAATAAATTGAAACCCTTCTTATTGGATAATCGTGATACTTCCCAAAAATCGAAATTCTTGATCAATGGAGGAACAATATCACCGTTTTTATTCAATAAGATACCAAAGTGGATGATTGACTCATTTCATACTAGAAATAATTGCAGGAAAGACTTTGATAACACCGATTCCTATTTCTCAATGATATCCCACGATCGAGACAATTGGCTGAATCCCGTGAAACCATTTCATAGAAGTTCATTGATCTCTTCTTTTTATAAAGCAAATCGACTTCGATTCTTGAATAATCCACATCACTTCTGGTTCGATTGTAACAAAAGATTCCCTTTTTATGTGGAAAAGGCCCGTATCAATAATTATGATCTTACGTATGGACAATTCCTCAATATCTTGTTCATTCGCAACAACATTTTTTCTTTGTGCGTCGGTCCAAAAAAACATGTTTTTTTTTGGAGAGAGATACTATTTCATCCATCGAGTCACAGGTGTCTAACATATTCATACCTAACGATTTTCCACAAAGTGGTGACGAAAGGTATAACTTGTACAAATCTTTCCATTTTCCAATTCGATTCGATCCTTTCGTTCGTAGAGCTATTTACTCGATCCCAGACATTTCTGGAACACCTCTAACAGAGGGACAAATAGTCAATTTTGAAAGAACTTATTGTCAACCTCTTTCAGATATGAATCTCTCTGATTCAGAAGGGAAGAACTTGCATCAGTATCTCAATTTCAATTCAAACATGGGTTTGATTCACACTCCATGTTCTGATAAATATTTACCATCCGAAAAGAGGAAAAAACGGAGTCTTTGTCTAAAGAAATGCGTTGAGAAATGGCAGATGTATAGAACCCTTCAACGAGATAGTGCTTTTTCAAATCTCTCAAAATGGAATCTGTTACAAACATATATGCCATGGTTCCTTACTTCGGCAGGGTGCAAATATCTAAATTTCACCCTTTTAGATACTTTTTCAGACCTATTGCCGATACTAAGTAGCAGTCAAAAATTTGTATCCGTTTTTCATGATATTATGCATGGATCAGATACATCATGGCCAATTCCTCAGAAAAAATTGTGGGCGATTCTTCCACAATGGAATCCGATAAGTGAGATTTCGAGTAAGTGTTTACATAATCTTCTTCTGTCCGAAGAAATGATTCATCGAAATAATGAGTCACCCGTTCCATTGATATGGATACATCTGAGATCACCAAATGCTCGGGAGTTCCTCTATTCAATCCTTTTGCTTCTTCTTGTTGCTGGATATCTCGTTCGTACACATCTTCTCTTTGTTTCCCGGGCCTCTAGTGAGTTACAGACAGAGTTCGAAAAGATCAAATCTTTGATGATTCCATCATACATGATTGAGTTGCGAAAACTTCTGGATAGGTATCCTACATCTGAACTGAACTCTTTCTGGTTAAAGAATCTCTTTCTAGTTGCTCTGGAACAATTAGGAGATTCTCTAGAAGAAATACGGGGTTCTGCTTCTGGTGGCAACATGCTATTGGGTGGTAGTCCCACTTATGGGGTCAAATCAATACGTTCTAAGAAGAAATATTTGAATATCAATCTCATCGATATCATAAGTATCATACCAAATCCCATCAATCGAATCACTTTTTCGAGAAATACGAGATATCTAAGTCGTACAAGTAAAGAGATCTATTCATTGATAAGAAAAAGAAAAAACGTGAACGTTGATTGGATTGATGATAAAATAGAATCCTGGGTCGCGAACAGTGATTCGATTGATGATGAAGAAAGAGAATTCTTGGTTCAGTTCTCCACCTTAACGACAAAAAAAAAGGATTGATCAAATTCTATTGAGTCTGACTCATAGTGATCATTTATCAAAGAATGACTCTGGTTATCAAATGGTTGAACAACCGGGATCAATTTACTTACGATACTTAGTTGACATTCATAAAAAATATCTAATGAATTATGAGTTCAATAGATCCTGTTTAGCAGAAAGACGGATATTCCTTGCTCATTATCAGACAATCACTTATTCACAAACCTCGTGTGGGGCTAATAGTTTTCATTTCCCATCTCATGGAAAACCCTTTTCGCTCCGCTTAGCCCTATCCCCGTCTAGGGGTATTTTAGTGATAGGTTCTATAGGAACTGGACGATCCTATTTGGTCAAATACCTAGCGACAAACTCTTATGTTCCTTTCATTACGGTATTTCCGAACAAGTTCCTGGATGACAAGCCTAAAGGTTATCTTATTGATGATATTGATGGTAGTGACAATATCGAGATTGATGCTAGTGACGATATCGATGATGACCTTGATACAGAGCTGCTAACTATGACGAATGCGCTAACTATGTATATGACGCCGAAAAAAGACCGATTTGATATCACCCTTCAATTCGAATTAGCAAAAGCAATGTCTCCTTGCATAATATGGATTCCAAACATTCATGATCTGTATGTGAATGAGTCGAATTACTTATCCCTCGGTCTATTAGTGAACTATCTCTCCAGGGATTGTGAAAGATGCTCCACTAGAAATATCCTTGTTATTGCTTCGACTCATATTCCCCAAAAAGTGGATCCCGCTCTAATAGCTCCGAATAAATTAAATACATGCATTAAGATACGGAGGCTTCTTATTCCACAACAACGAAAGCACTTTTTCACTCTTTCATATACTAGGGGATTTCACTTGGAAAAGAAAATGTTCCATACTAATGGATTCGGGGCCATAACCATGGGCTCCAATGCACGAGATCTTGTAGCACTTACCAATGAGGCCCTATCCATTAGTATTACACAGAAGAAATCCATTCTAGACACTAATACAATTAGATCCGCTCTTCATAGACAAACTTGGGATTTGCGATCCCAGGTAAGATCGGTTCAGGATCATGGGATCCTTTTCTATCAGATAGGAAGGGCTGTGGCACAAAATATACTTCTAAGTAATTGCCCCATAGATCCTATATCTATCTATATGAAGAAGAAATCATGTAAGGAAGGGGATTCTTTTTTGTACAAATGGTACTTCGAGCTTGGAACGAGCATGAAGAAATTAACGATACTTCTTTATCTTTTGAGTTGTTCTGCCGGATCGGTCGCTCAAGATCTTTGGTCTCTACCCGGACCCGATGAAAAAAATTGGATCACTTCTTATGGATTCGTTGAGAATGATTCTGATCTAGTTCATGGCCTATTAGAAGTAGAAGGCGCTCTGGTGGGATCCTCACGGACAGAAAAAGATTGCAGTCAGTTTGATAATGATCGAGTGACATTGCTTCTTCGGTCCGAACCAAGAAATCCCTTAGATATGATGCAAAATGGATCTTGTTCTTTTGTTGATCAGAGATTTCTATATGAAAAAAACGAGTCGGAGTTTGAAGAAGGAGCCCTCGACCCGCAACAGATAGAGGAGGATTTATTCAATCACATAGTTTGGGCTCCTAGAATATGGCGCCCTTGTGGCAATCTATTTGATTGTATCGAAAGGTCCAATGAATTGGGATTTCCCTATTGGGCCAGGTCATTTCGGGGCAAGCGTATCATTTATCATAAAGAGGATGAGCTTCAAGAGAATGATTCGGAGTTCTTGCAGAGTGGAACCATGCAGTACCAGACACGAGATAGATCCTCCAAAGAACAAGGTTTTTTTCGAATAAGCCAATACATTTGGGACCCTGCAGATCCATTCTTTTTCCTATTCAAAGATCAGCCCTTTGTCTCTGTGTTTTCACGTCGAGAATTCTTTGCAGATCAAGAGATGTCAAAGGGGCTTCTTACTTCCCAAACAAAGCCTCCTACATCTATATATAAACGCTGGTTCATCAAGAATACGCAAGAAAAGCACTTCGAATTGTTGATTCATCGCCAGAGATGGCTTAGAACCAATAGTTTATTCTCTAATGGATCTTTCCGTTCTAATACTCCATCCGAGAGTTATCAGTATTTATCAAATCTGTTCCTATCTAATGGAACGCTATTGGATCAAATGACAAAGAAATTGTTGAGAAAGAGGTGGCTTTTCCCGGATGAAATGAAACATTTGATTCATGTAAGAGGAGAAAGATTTCCCATTCCTTAGCCGGAAAGATATGTGGCCATGAAAGAGGGATTAAGTGGAACAGAATTGACCGGGTGGTAGAGTCGTGGAAAGACTTGTTTCTTCCATATTTTTGACCTTAGCTACATGGAACAATATGCTACTGCTGAAAGATAGTAGAATTGAAATCTTAGATCAAAACACTATGTATGAATGGTATGAACTGCCTAAACAAGAATTGTTGAACGGCGAACAACCAGAGCCTATTACTCACTACATCAAAAAATTTCCATTAATGAAACATGTAAATCCATTGGAAAATAAAAAATACGCATGTCCGATGAAATGGTTCTTGCTATCTGCTCCAATAATGAATCATTTCATTGGTTTAACTGAATAACTAACTAAAATAGATAGACCTTTCTCTTCGTCTCAAGTCGATGGATCTTCTCAATTGAAAGATCTTTTATATGGCTAATACACATTCCAGTTGACCGAGCCTAATTCTAATTGTTTTGTTCCGAAGCAAAGATATCCACGGGGCCGGTTCGTCCTATTCAGATATTCACACGACCAAGAGGTACTGGATTTTCTTGCCCTGAAAGGGGAAGGAAGGCTGGAATGCCAACAGACGTCTATTATCGAATTCACCCGACCTGATAGTACCCATTTTGGGAACGTCCAGTGCCAAAATAACTGAATGGGTAAGTCGCCAATCCCTAAAACGGACTATGTAATGTACTTTATCTGCTGGGTTACGGGCGGGCATTTTCTCAGAGGTTTCTATTGTATCAATTTACCCCTGTGTGATTCCTGTTGAAGCATATACTCGGGGGGGGTGGTGCAGGGCGGACGATTTCAAAGTGGACTCCCCATTCATTAGATAGAGAAGATCTCCAAAATTTAGTGATCCACTGCCGAACTTATTCCAATTCCAACAGCTCGGACTCGGATCGTAGGGATCGCCGGACTACTTCGTATCAACAGATACTCGGTCTATCAATATCGATTCGATCCGAGATCTCTTATTGAATTGCTCATTGAATGAGCATTCTCAATATTATGCCTTGAAGAGGACTCGAACCTCCACGCTCTTCAGCACGAGATTTTGAGTCTCGCGTGTCTACCATTTCACCATCAAGGCATCTTGAAAGTGAATCGTATTCCATGAATATGATATCTATCTAGTGTGATGTATGGGAATATATGACAAGGGTGGAGTGTTGGAGTATTTCTATCGATCGGTCATGTCATATAGGCCCGAGTCGGACATCCAATTGCTTCGATTTGAATTATCCGGAGGATACCTTAGATATATCAAAAAGATGTACAATCAAACCTACTTCTCGATTCAATAGAAGCCCAAAGAAGTGAATATGGTACCCAAATAACGAGAAATATGTAAAAAGCAGGTCCGATTACGCCTATTCCTAATCCTAAATGGAATGTAACGACACAGGGATCCATATGTAAACATAGTATCTATTTACATACGCTCGAATGCCCCCTTCTCATAATGAGAATGTACATAACCCTATTCCGGTCTGGTCCGGTATGGAATGAACTTATAATCATGGAATCAACTCCATCATCAGATTATAAGTTCATAACACAAGAGATCTTTCTCAATCAATCCCTTTGCCCCTCATTCTTCGAGAATCAGAAAGATCCTTTTCGAGTTTGAATTTGTTCGTTTG